>JACWST010000038.1:71951-112382 GCA_014850475.1 Cryphonectria naterciae | reverse complement strand
AGAGCGCAACACAACGCCAGGCAGAGAGCGGGGGGGGCTAGTGAAGGGGGGGGGGTTCCGGAGGGCGGGGGGAGGGGAGGGGGAAGAGGGAAGGAGAGGGGGGGGGGGGGGGGGGGGGGGGGTGGAGTAATTACCGGATCAGTTGCATTGGTGAGGCCATATAATCCTGTAGATTCATTCAGGGCGATGAGCTCCGAGTAGAATGTGGCAATAGCATCGTATACGGGAAAATAATCCTCTCGGAAAGTTTCAGCGTCTCCAGTGACGACGTAATAGTTATATAATTCGAGTCCAATGTCGCCGTTGATATGGTACTCGTAGTCCTAGAGTATAGTATTCATATTAGTAATACCGCACAAGCATTCAGAGAACAATGATGAAAAAAAGCAGGGAGGGGCAGCAACCCACAAAACACGGTCCTGTCCCAGTGCAGTTTCCAAAGCGTCCTGATGTCCATGGGAACACTGCCGCGGCCCCCGAAAACTTCCCAGACTCATTCTGGGAAGACGAGAATGCCATCTCGACATTTTGCTGCGCTTGAGGGAAGAGGCGGGCTCGGTAATTGGCGCCTGCGGTGGCAGCCTGGGGGAATGTGACGACAAGTCCTGACGATTGCCAGATATCTGCGTCCCAAAAGATGAGGCCGGCATCTAATTGCCAAGAGTTAATTCATTGTTTCCATGAATGCCCTAATCGAAACTTATCCCCCCCCCCCTCTTCCGAACTGGGTTTCTGAGCGGCAGGAGAAGAGAAAGAGTGAGGGCAGGTGATTACTTACAGCTATCAGAACCTAGACCACCCACAGTGATACTGTTGACGTTGAGCATGGAATTGTTGCCGGCTGCGGCTATGGCGTTACTGCCAACGGTGTTCTGGAGCAACTGGTAGGGGTTGGTGATAGATGTGATTTGCTGTTCGACAATGTATGGGTCACTCGGAAGAGTGCCATTCGCGAACGAATAGTCGTCGACTGAATCTTGGGTCAGGATACTTGCCCATTCGGCGCTGTGACTCTGCAGGAGACTGTCGAAACCTGCGGCTGCAGCTGAGGCCGATGCCTCTCGAGCTACGGCTTGAGGATCCGCAAAGGCGTCTGTAGATGCTCCTCCAATGTATTTCGTCAGCGTCGTGGTACTGCCAGCGCCTAGGTTGATCTGCACAGCCTGCGCGATGGAGGATTGGTTGGCCCCAATGAGCGAGCTGTCCTCAACTAGTTGGGTAGTCGATATGTTGTCCCCTGACAGAGTCGAGTATATATACGCCGTCACGTTTGCAATGCCATTGGGGCGGACAACCGACCAGATGGTTGCGTTGCCGCTGTTCGAACCCTTGTCCACAAAAACGGTACGAACGGCGCAGTCTCCCTCCAATACGTCCATCACTGTGACATTGGTGTTGTCGGAAGCCGTCAGGTTCAACTGTACTGCGGCCTGGTTGACATCGAGCTTGGACACAAACATTGTGTACGAGACTGCCAGAGAGGTTCCGTCGCCACCCGGTGTCCACGTATAGCTCCACGACAGCACGCCGGACTTGAAGTTCATGGTTGAAGTAAAGTTGGAGATCTGGGAGGCATCAACTGAGGCGTTCAGTATCTGGCCATTGCTTGCCTCTACAGTCAGCCCAGCCCAGTGAGGAACTCCAGATACTGGCAATTTTAATATTAGCCCATCAGCCCAAAAGATCATCTTCATCCGGTTCTCCGATGCTACGCAAGAAGAAAAAAGAAGAGAAAGAAAAGAGGAGGGGGGGGGGGACTTGCTGACGCTCTCCCCGCCATACTGATACAGCCATGGGAAGTTGCTCCCATTGGTAGTGGGCTGGGAGTCCCAGAAACCACTGATGGTGGCAAAGGTCTGTCTGCGGCTGTAGAGGGGCCAGCCGGAGATCAGGTCGCCATCGACTGGAGAATCGACCTCGAAGAAAGGCCCCACTGCAGCCAGATTAATCCCGAGGTAGCCATTGGCAAGGGACATGCGTGACTGATAATGGCCCTGGTCAAGAGTTGTGGTCTTGAGGATCCAATTCTCGTTATCCCAAGTAACACCCTCGAAGCGGGTGTCATAAATCTGTTGTCCTAGTACGGAGGAAACAATGGTGGGGAGGAAGAGGAGGAGTGACCTCCGTAAGAAGAATCGATCCATCACCGCCGAAGTGGAGGAGGGGGAGCCCTGGCGACTGTAATTGCTAGAGAGAGAGAGTGGGAGAGGGAGAGGCTGGCGAATCAGGTGGGCAACTGCATATATAAAAATTGATAATGATCAACAATTATTAGTTATTATGCGGAGACAAGGCCCTATTGTAGCAGTGCTGTCAACATTGTCTTTCACTAAAATTGTCGACTTGTCGAACCATGGTACAGTAAACTCATGATCCGAGACATGAGGGGGCAGCTTTTTATTCATATTTGTGCTCCATATTAAGCATATTCCATCATACAAACACGGGAG
The DNA here is from genome assembly GCA_014850475.1 of Cryphonectria naterciae. Lineage (NCBI taxonomy): Eukaryota > Fungi > Ascomycota > Sordariomycetes > Diaporthales > Cryphonectriaceae > Cryphonectria > Cryphonectria naterciae. The sequence goes on along the minus strand of JACWST010000038.1, from coordinate 109,932 downwards.
GGGGGAACGGAAACAGGCCGCTCTCGCTCCACCTCTCTCCCACTCGAGAGTACTTTGTACAATCGGTGAGAGAGAGGGCAAGGGAGGTTTGCGGGGACGGGAGGGGGCCAAGGAAATTCAGAAATACCTCGAATGATGGAATCCCTCGAATGCAAAACTCTCGTGACCGTTCTCGCTATACCGCATCCAGAGAGAAATCCAGCCACGTCCACGTCATACCTCGACTAAAATACTTGGCCGAAATCCCGGGCGTTGGGTACTAGGGGCCCAGAGCGTCGGGGCAGGACCGGGAACAGGCACCAAGCGGCCGAGTCTTCTCTCACTGTCTTTCTCCACGGCTGAAAGGATCAGTATGAATCTGGGGGATTAGAGTAATAGGGGAATGTGGGGAGAATACACTACTTTACAGTGCTTACTGCTTAAGCCATAGTACATTGTTACCCCTGGGTTTGGGGCCGGTGAAATGGATGGGTGACCCGGCTTCGGAACTCCATATTTTAGTAAGTTGACTGCGATCCATTTCACATCTAGCGGATCATTACTTAAGTAGCAGCTGAGTACAACTTCCCTCCCAGGCGTCTGATGAGCAATCGTTTTTTGAATTCGACAGGTCCCGCCAGCCCGCAACTGTGCACCAGGAGGAAGAACCACCGTCCAATTCCCGGCGCGACTCACTGTCGATCGGCCCCCTTCCGGGCCTTCTTCTTTTTTTTGGGGGGGGGGGGGGGCCGCATAATGCGACCTCAGCCGCCGACTTCGACATCTTGACCTTCCGACCCTTACAATCACTGCTTCACTTGCAACATGGTCGCTTCAACATCCTCTTCTTGGCCACGACACTATGGAAGTGACGAGGTGGAGCGAGGTCGTACACCGCCGCGGCACAATCTGGTCTTCCAGAATCCTTTCGGCACCAAAGTCTGCGTGACTTATCTCTCATCATTTAACGATATCACACGGCAGCATCCCGCGTTGGTGGCAGTGACGCCTGCGAACAAGACTACAACTATCATTGACACAAGCACGTGGTATCAGCAACACGATCCTTCGCATCCATGTCGAGGCCGAAGCCGAGGCGGACACTGTGCGCGACGGCGCCTTGTCCCTGTTCCACGATGCCGACACGCTTCACAAACCTAACACTAGGATCCTACGAGCCCTGCTCTCAAGCGACCGCATAGGAACGGCACTGGCCACCCGGCACATGCATACCGTGGCTGCTCAACAGCAACATCATCATTATCAGAGTCCAGACTAATATAGTGAACAGCTCTGGGAAGCTGTTGTTCTTGAAAGAGACGAGACCTAGCAACAAGCTAACGACCGATCTATCGACCCTGTGTAGTGCGCGTTGGGGGTAAAACGCTCGAACCCGAGGTTATTATGGGTCGCGGTCAGGGCATGGAAGATGCCTCCTCCGGCCGTCCAGACGGCAATGCTTGTGGATACTGGTTTGCCGTTGTATACGCCCAGATCTATTCAAGCATGATCAACAGGAAGCTGCGCTCCGGTATTGTTTCTATCGGTGCATGCTATCTCTTGGTGGCCATCTGCTCCAACGACCCGTCCAGTCTCCGATATAGCATTTGTCGTCCCATCCCCCGATCTCATCGCAAAGTCGATGAAGACATCACCAGTACCGCATCTCCTACGCACCGGCGGCAGCAGCAACACCGCCCATCTCGTCATCTCAGGCCCCACACATCAGCATGGAAATGCGTCCGTCCTGCACGTCAAAATGCCTCCGGGGTCTAGCCATTCTCTTTCGTTTGAACAAAACCATTGCGCACAACAGCTCCCAGCATGTTTTACCTATCCTAATTACGCCGAGCACGCATGCCACGCCCCACAAACCACCAGCACAGAGCTATTCCAGCAGCTACGGTCGCAGCTACGGTCGCAGCTCGTTTCAAAGTCGGGCTTCCGATGGGTGGAAATCTCGACGGCGTTCGGGTGCAGCCGGTTCGCCAAAGTGCGGCTCCTTTCATCCGGGCACATTTTCGTCCCCAAGGCCTTCCAAAGTTACGAGCTAATCACGTATGTACGACCGCCGCCGACACCCTCAAGACGTATATATACCCGTCTGCAAGACCCTTTGCTTTTCTACGACTGATCAGTAAACTTTCCAGGGGTTCTTGGCTGGGCCCACCTGTCCAAGTCTTCATCCAATATCCAAACGTCTATCATATCAAGTACATACTTTTAGAAGGCCAAAGTCAAAGTAAAAGCAAGACAGACTTGGCATCCATTGACCAAACTGACCATAATGACCTGGCACCCACATGCCGAAATGCGGGTTAGAGTATTCCCAGTCCATCGGTACCCTTCTGAGTTTGACGACCTGGGTCCATGCTCGTGGATTACCGCGCCAGCGCGACGACTACAGCTGTTTTGCACCTGTCCCAGCGGAGGAAATGGAATTGAAGGCTGCGAAGAAGACAGCATGCCGCTGCACATCGATGCCAATAGTGAAGTTATCGGCGTGTGATGGGCGCGGCAAGAATTTCGTTTGCAGTGCCAGTCAATGCTGCATTCAGGATATTGATTCTTTTCCCTGAAATCTCTTTTTCCTTTCCCTTTCTTCTTCTTTCCTTCCTCCTCCTTTTCCTCTGACGTCTTCATATTAGCGTCTGTTCTCTTCTAAACTTAGAATCATCCTCTCAAGAGAAACTGGCAAAAACTGCTTTACAAAACAGTGGAGTTTCGGATCCGGAATACCGCCTTGGCGGAGTCGATCAGCTCACGAATGAAAAAAAGAAAAAGAAAAAGGGAGTCTAGCGCCAACTGCAAGCGTTTGGGCGTTGAGGAATCAACACTATTATCTCCGAGCTCGACAGACACGGCACAGGAATACACATTTCCGATCACGTACAGTCTACGTTCCGGAAAAGAGGGCCCAGATACCACAGACGGGTCATACGAACGAGCCTACATGAACCTATCAGCCTTCATACCTCGTCTGTGCAGCATGAACTATTATCTTCTCTGGTCAGCGAGCTACTACATTCACTTCGCTCTGAGGGACAATAGGGTGATGGCGATCGATCTTGCGGGTGCAACCCTCTCAAGTTGTCGTGGATAATCATGGTGATTACTATTTACAAAATTATAACTCTATTTGATGGCATCTCGTTCATCTAGGGCATGAATGGGGTTGCTCCTGCGAGGCGTAGCAGCAATGTCCCCCCCCCCCTCCCCGGCCCACCCCTTCCGGCACGCGCAATTACAACATGATGACTATCCTACCTCTACAGAATTGCCCCTCCGTGGATTGTCTGGCCCGCCTCAGGCACAGGCACAATACCTGCAGCCACCAGGTCCTGCGCCAGCCGCACGAGCAGCCCGTCACAGTGCTTGGCCACCAGGACATCCACGGTGACAGGGAAGAACTCGTCATGCTGAGTGATATTGCTGAACCCGCTCGCCTGACCCACGGGGAACACGCTGTCCGGACACTCACTGAAGACGCTGATGCGTCCGGTCGAGAACCCCCAGGGAACCGACGGTGCCGACCTGTACACGTTGCGAGGCGTCTGCGAGGCGTCTGACCCCGGATACAGCAGGATCGCAGAGGAGCACTGGGAGGCGTCGTCGACAGGGGCGAGGATCTCGGAGCCGAACCAATCCATGAACAACGTCTTGTTCGCGATAGCCACGTCGAGTGCGTCTTCAGGCTGGCTGTCTGTAAAGGCCCAGCGGATCAAGGGAGACGGGTCGACAAAGGGCAGCCGGCCGTCGTGAATTGCTTTGCGTATGAAATAATAAGATGTCAGCTTCCGCACATATGAGATAATTAATCACAGTATACCACAGGAGATGAAAGTCTATGACTTACCTGCGTAATCGGCGTAGAACGGATCCCTAACCAGCTCTGTTTGCTGCTTCCCAATCAACGTCGGGTAGGTCAGGTTCAGGAGGTCGTCGAGTGCCACACCTCCGGCTCCGGTCATGTTTGCGTCAGCCCACGCCTCCGCGAGGTCCAGCACCGTCGCGTTTCCACCGACAAAGGCGGCCAGCTTGTTGGCAAAGTCGATCAGCAGTGCGTCCGCGTCACCGCCACTGGCATTGGTGGGGAAATCAACCATGTACACCGTTGTCGGGTAGTTGGGCGACTGGTTGCTTCCCACGAACGTAGTGTAGTTGTCCCCGTACAAGACCTGCTGGGCTTCATCCCACAGATAGGGATCCCTCGTCAGGAAGCCCGCCGTGTCCAACAACGGGCTCAGCGGCATCACATTGTCCAGAGAGACCAAGTTATGGGACGGACGGTTGCCGAACAAGCCCTGGACTTGTGAAGGCGCACGGATGCTGCCGCCCGTGTCGCTCCCGACGGCTATGTCGAGCCACTCGTAGCTAGCAATGCTCGCGCCAGCGCCCGACGAGCTTGAGGACGGATCCTGATAGCCATCACCGCGGGGGTTGAAGGGCGAGTGATAGTCTACCCAATCCGCGGTGGCCGTCTCACCGTTAGCAAACTGGCTGGGCTTCTGAAGGCCGACAATCTGAGCCCCTGCGTCGATCAGCCGCTGGATGGCTGGTCCTGTCACATTGTTCTCCGGGTACAGATTGTACCAAGCCCGATTCCCGTTAGACGACTTCACTCCTGCGAGTTCGTAAATATCCTAGTGAATAGTCACAAGTCAGAGATCTAATTGCGTTTTTCTTCTTCTCTTCCTTTCTTCTTTTCCTTTTCATGATACAACATACCTTGACACCGATGCGAACTCCAGCCAGAGGCTTCTCAGCGGTCTTGGTAAAGTAGAGACGGGACGGCACACCAATGGTCAAAGTTGCTGATGAGGCGACCTGGGCCGAGAGGGGCTGAAAGGACCCGTCCGGTGTCTGCAGCAGGGAGGTTGTAAAAGAGCCGGCAAAGTCGTCATAGAGCCGATAGACCTGGTGCAGAGCCCCGCTGCTCTTGTCGAGGAAGTAAGGGCCAGAAGGTATTGTTGTTGAGTTCAGATGATACGTTGTCGTATTTGCCGTTGATCTTCTTCGAGCCTCGTACGTCTGTACATCAACTGAGCTCAGAAATACTGCTCCGGTGAAGCCTTCCTGGAAGACATCATCGCTTGCTGTCCAATTGCTGAGCAGCTCACCGAGTTGTGACTGGACAATCGTCTCCTGAATAACCGTGACGGGAGCAAAGCCAAAAACACTCCCAACGGCTGACAGTGACTGAGACTCGACAGAAACATGACCTGCAATGAAAGGCGAGATGAAGTAGTCCACATCGTTCAGGATGACGGACAAACCACTTCCCGTAAGCTGAGAGGAGGAGACGGGCGGGGCGGTGCCGAGGACGACCAGGACAGCCCCGACAAACCCAACCAGGCGTGAGCGGGCCCACGAGTTGGGGCAGCAACTGAGCATCATGAAAGAGATCGTGGAATCTCTTTTCTTTAAGAAGAAAAGAAAGAAAGGTCGACCTGGGAATGTCTTTTCCTCTACCTCCTCGTGCCTGCTACAGCAATCATGGTTTTCGTCAGGCAGTGGGCTAACCACGCCTTTTATGCTACTCCTATATCTGCACAGAGGTAAGCAGTGCTCACTGCAATGCAACCTTGATTGTATATTATGCAACGCTTACCATGCAAGGCCTTATCTCCTGTTGGTATAATTATGGAAACCGGTGACCAGCCGGACCATGGTATTGATCTTGATCGCCTACCTTATCTTGTTGCCGAGCCCGGCGGTGGTTCCTCCGGGGTTCGGACCGGACATTCAAAACTCACACATCGGACAAAAATTTTCAATGTTGTGGTCGGTGAGGACTATCTTTGATTCCCGTGAGACATTTTGTTGAGTGTTAATGTGGCTTGATAACTACAGTCAATGAACCGAATTATGGCCCCCAGAGGCGTCTTCTGTGTGACACGAAAATGAAGCAGGCAATTATCATAGACTTTTCCAAGTGAGCCAAGCCGTTCAAATATGCCTAGTAGAACATTCAGCTGTGGCATCGAAAGTTTTACAGGACTTGCCAAGAGTTGCCCGTTTGCACCGGCAAAAAGGACGAGCCATCGAGGTGGGCGAGTGCGATTCAATACAGGAGGATATGACTCTTGTCAGGACTTCTCTCTTCATCAAGAATGTCGTAATTGATTCACCAGCGTGATCTTGGCGAGGCGATATAGGCACTTGGCAGTGGATGCTTGTTAGGACACTACTCTTGACAGCGTGGTCCTGTAGTAGACACATAAAGTACCTCGCTATGTAAGTGCCTTACAATGCCGTAGAGGGGTTTCAAAGACGAACGAGCTCATGGAAGCAAGAAAGTATTCCACGTGAAAAACGCTACATATTACTATGTTGTTCTTTTGTGGGGTGCCTAATTTTCTCATGCCCGTTTGCCAACTATTATGCGTGGAACCATAAAACACGATGAGGATAAGCCCTGTGCATTACTCGCCCTGTCAGCGCCGTCTCTGCCCGCTCAACGATTAAGTTCACGTTCGAGATTGGTAGTGAGGGTAACGAAACCGCCAATCGTGCTCTGTTGGGCACGTAGTATATCAAGAACCTGCCGCATTCGGGCACGGTCAGTCCCAGGCCGCATAGCAAGTACCGTTACCTGTCGTGGTGGGTCGACGACTACCCAAACTATACTGCGCGCGGATATGCGCCTGCGCCTCATAAAATTGATGAAGAAGTCTAAGAGGCTGCCATCCGCCACTGCCGCGATGTGTTGCTCGGGAATCTTGGAGTGAATCAGCGCTTGGTGCTCCTGGATCCAGATCGTGAAGGATACTTGTTCTCTTCTGCCCCTGCATCTCAGCATGCGATGCCAATATCTTTGGCTCATGTTGTGTTCTGTGGGAATTATTTCTAACCTCAGTCTGTGGATATTGTAAGTATCGAGTTGCTTCTTCTTTGTCTTTGTTTTCTTTTTGATGGGAAATCTGCTGGAGGACTGAAGAAAGTGATACTTATTCGAAATAATTTATACGATGTCATATCTAACTTCTGTAAAGATTCTTGTGGAGTCCTAGTCATGTTATATAAAGACTGTTTGTCACTCTAACTCGCTCGTCGGTGGCTCTCAATCAGTACTTAAGCAGTCAAATCCCGGCAATCAGTCTCGGAATAAGTTAAAGACTTCTTCTGAGGTCGCCAAAGCAAGCAAGTGCCTTGAGATTCACCACAGCAACGATGCAGATTAAACTTTCTCTTCCGTAAGTGTACTGTAATTAACTTTACACAGGGCTGTAACTGGGCAAGTTTCAAGATGGTCCCTGCCATTTGTTTCGTGAAAGCATGTGAATAAACAAACAGTCGTATTTTCTCCAAATAGAGAACATAAAAGGACGGTTGTTGTAACCCCACCCTGTCTTAACCGGATTTCGAAAGATCCGGGGGTGAGATGGCTTCACCTCCGTTACAACCGACCGCAGCGCTTAACTCCATGATAGCATGACTTTTCAAATCAGAAACTCCTCAACATTGTACAGCCAAGCTATTGCTCAAAACAACCTACAAACACTCCCCAGATTTATGTCGAGAGGATATCACCCATCATCATGACAGAAGCGATGACAGGCCTCGGCCCCGGCGTGGGCACATCCACATCTTTCACCACTGTCTTGGCATTATTCCCCTTGCTGTTGGTTTTACTGTTATTCTATTACATTGTCAACCTCAACCGACTGCTCAGCACCACGCCGTCACATTTTGCAAAGCTCATCCCTCGGCGGTGGACGCAGTCAGAGATCAAAAACACATATGACCGTCTCTCCAGGGATCCCATCACCACCGCCTCGTATGCATCCCAGCTGCCGCCGAAGCTGCACCGCCGATATATCATCACGGGCGGATCGGGTCTCGTTGGTGGTTACATTGTCCTGCAGCTCCTAGAGAGGGGTCAACCTCCCAACAGCATCCGCATTGTCGACTTTCAGGCGCCGCACCGGGCCGACATGCTCAGCGGGCTGGCCGCCGAGGTGGACTTCCAAAAGGCGGACATCTCGTCAGCCAGGTCCACAAAAGCCGCCTTTGCCGTGCGGTGGGATGACTCTGTGGCCGGCCTTCCGCTAACTGTCTTCCACACGGCAGCGGTGATCATCCCCTCTGCCCGCTCCGAGCTCGTCAATGGCTTCTGCGAGTCCGTCAACGTTCTAGGCACCGAGCATGTAGTTGCTGCGGCGCGGAGGGCGGGCGCGGACGTCTTGATCGCTACATCCAGCGCCTCCATCGCCATCCGACCCCTGGAGTTCTGGACGAACCCCTTTTCGAAATGGCAAGATTTTCCCCGTTACTTCTCGCAGGTCCTGGACGAGTCCGACTTCTTTCGCCCGCTGCGGCCTCACCATGGCTTCTTTGGGAACTATCCTGCCTCCAAGGCAAAGGCTGAGAGGATCGTGTGTGGTGCCAATGGAGAGCAGCTCAGGACGGGTTGTATCCGACCTGCGAACGGGGTGTATGGTCATCCTACCGATAATCTCATTGGCTCGCCACTGAATATGCAGACTTATCCCCAGTGAGTAGACTCTTATTTTTTTCTTCTTCCTCCGTCTCCCCTTTTTCTATTTCCTGGCTAATGATATTCCCAGGTGGGTCACACATGTTATTCAGAGTTTTGTGCACGGCATCAACTGCGCCGTAGCTCACCTACAGTTCGAGGCCATCCTCGCGGACCCCAGGTCATCTGCCTCTTCGCCTCAGGCTGGCCGCCCGTTCTGCGTGACCGACCCCAACCCGCCCATCTACTACGGCGACCTCTACAACGTCATCTCGACCCTGGCTTGCACCCCCTTCCGCCTGCTCGAGGTCCCGCCCGCCCCCATGCTGCTGCTGGCCTACGTCGTCGAGTTCTACAACCTGCTCCCCGCGCGGTTTCCCTGGCTGCACAGGATCCTGCCAAGGCTCCCGGGCGACGTCGTCTATCTGGAGCCGGGCCTGTTCTCGATCTGCACGCACCTCGTTGGGAACATGGACGCAGCTTGCAGGTCTGTCGATCAGGGCGGTCTTGGGTACCGCGGTGTGCTGACGACCCTCGATGGCATGTGTCAGGAGCTCCTAGACTGGAACTGCGAGCAGGAGCGGCATGCCGAAGAGGCAGCAAAGCTGGTAGTGGGAAGCAAAGGCAAGGTCGGAATGCATAGCAAAGTCGTGGCCAAGTACTACCGCAACAGCGTCGCGCTGGCTGAGGAGATTCGCAAGCTGGGCGCAGTGGGCGTGACGGTCAAGGCTTGACTGGCCATGGCCTCTCAATAACGACAATCCTAAGACTCTTTTTCTTTCTTTCTTCCTTTCTTTTTCTCTCTTTCTTTTCTCTCGCTATGAAACAGCTCACCAAGATGGACTGCTCTTCATTCTCCTAGCCACAGCACACGCTTGGCTCTTCGATTCCCCCGACAGCCGTGTTCTGCTCCTCATCACTCCCTATTTTCATTCCTTCGCTCTTCACGATGACTCGCCTAGTCATCCAGTCACAGAAAAATTTTCCAAGCCCGCCGCCAATGATCACACATATGATCACATAGCCATTGTAGCTCATGACCAGCAGCATCACAAGATAAGCGACACCCAGGGACAGGGCGTGGATGGTAGCTCGAATGGCCTGTTGCAGCGGTGATGCGCGGAACATGACCGCTCGACCTGCCTGCATATCACCCGCTGCGGTGACTGTGGTCTTGGGTCCGGGCTTGGTGAGAGAGTCTGCTGGTATGTGGGATGAGAGGTCGAGGCTGGCCGCTGCTGCTGCTCCGGCCTGGAAGCTCCGCAGGATCCAGTCGTCAAACTCTCTTCCGAGGCGTCGCAGGGCCTCCATGACCATCACCAAGAGGATGGTGCCAATGCACGTGGCCGCAAAGGCGCCATTGCTGCCGATATGCCATGATTCTGCGATGAAACCTTTGAAAGCGGAAAACGAGAGGGTATTAGTGTGTGAATTTTGAACTTTGAAGATCGCCTACTAGCATATTTCTAAGACCTGGCGAATTCTCTAGCTTTTCTGAGAGGGCCAGGGGAAAAATGCAAGAAATTGAATCATTATGCTTACACGAGTCGATGGTGTACCAGTTCCACAACATCTAATTATCGGGTTCTTCATGTCAGTCTCGGTGCGTAACCTGAATCAACTCTTCCACTTACCGACTGGTTACACGTCGTCGAGCTCATGTCCATATCCATCTTGGCGACTAATTATGGATTATTCTCGAATGTGGTTCTGAGATTCTTGATTCGTTGGAAATGCTTGGTGTGCCTGGTGAATGACACAAAACCAGTCTGGCTTTGAGGAAGGAACTCGAAGGTATGGAGTGGCTGTGAGTTGATAGCAGCCGAGACTCTTGAACAAGGAGGCTCAGAAGTTAAAATCTGAAGCACGTTGTTTACTTATGCTTCTTCGTTAAGGAATCACGGCCTGACACCTAGCACCAGCATGAGCATTGGTGACAGACAATGTTCTAGTGAAGGGCAAAAAAAAAAGTAGCGTTCGTGTTGGAGTAAATATTGAGCCAAGAGTAGATAGAAACGTGCTCAAGTCCGCCGTTCCACCTTTCGCTGGCGGCGTGGGTCTTTTGCTTCGCCAAGTATTGGCAAAGTAGAGAGAGACCTCACCTCCAGAAGGGGGAGGGAAGAAGGGGGGGGGGGGGACAACCAGTGGGGCAAGTGTAGAATCATGAACGATCGTCTCTCGTTGGCTTAGATCCTCACCACAACGTGGGCGGCGAGGGGGCAACAGGACTGGAGAGAAAACTTGCTCAAACTAGCCTGATGCTGATTTTCTGACCACGTATTGTTGCTCCATTTTTTTCTTTTCTCTATGTCCTATTTCCCTCCGTGATGAAGAGAATATTTACATTACCTAGCGTGGGTGGAACTATTTAGTGCAAGACAACGTCCCGGCCCCGGTGCCCCGAGCGGGTGTGGAGCCGAGCAAGTTTTCGGGAACGGGTTTGTGCGCGACTCGGTATCCAGGGGGAGGGAGAGGGAGGGAGAGGAGAAGAGAACTAAGCGGGATGAAACGGTACGAATGGGCCTAGCCCTTCAGAGCCAAGGTAAAGCATCTTTGCGGGCAATCTTGGAAACATCGTGGTCCTGGTTGGCGAGGAGTGAAAACATGCTCATCATGGCGTCTGGGCGGATGAGAAAGTTGCGCGGGCGTCAAGCATCTGACCTTGGGAAGGCTGAGGTCTGAAAATTGCGCTGACCCTTCTTCTCTTGGGGGTATTGAGACCTAGTGACGTATGTCCAGATATATCCTTCTTCCTTTCTCCTTCTCGTTCTTCTGCTTCTTCTTCATCCGGTTCTTCATCCACTGGGCGGAACAGGCAAGGGAGTTGGCCCCGAGCACAATTGTGCCGCCACCACCACCACCGCCACCACCATCATCATCATGGCCTGGGGGCGCTGGATGGCCGCGCGGGCGCACATCCAAAACTTTACCGATGCGAACTCGAGTAACACGCAGCACCACTGGGGCTACGCAGACCGCATCGTTCCCTGCACAAGCGATACCGGCTCGTGCGAGTACCTTGATGTCGTCTATCACGCGCACGACGTCGGAATCCTATACACGGGTATCTTTTGGGCATCTATCCTCGGCATCTTGCTGCTATGGGGCGTCGCTCGACGGATCCTCACAGCATCAAAACATGCACGAACAACGACAACTCCGACATCCAACATGGAGGCGCAGCAAGACTGTCCCCATGTTGGTGGTATCGAGCGACTGCACCAGAGCACATCGTCCCTGTTCAGGAGGTATCTCCTCCCAGACTTCGCGCCACGAATCCTAGGCCATGTCACTCGGCTCCAGGTGGTGGTACTACTGGTTCTCGCCGCGTACCTAGTCATCTTGAGCTTCGCCGGCATCGTCTACAAGACGTGGGTCACGCCAGTGAAGGCCTCTCCAGGCCTTCACAACACCCGCACGTCACTAGGACCCTTTGCAGACCGCGTCGGTGTGCTCGCGTACGCACTCACCCCGCTGTCCGTGCTGCTCGCCAGCCGGGAGTCCTTTCTGAGCCTCGTCACGGGTATCCCCTACCAGAGCTTCCTGTTCCTGCACCGCTGGGTGGGGTACATCATCCTGATCCAGTCCAGCGTGCACACTCTCGGGTGGGTTGTCGTCGAGGGCCGGCTCTACCAGCCACAGCCGACGACGTGGGATGGGCTCGCTGCTGAGCCGTACATCCAGTGGGGTTTCGTGGCGCTGGGGCTGCTGGTCCTGCTCTGGGTGCTTGCCACGCCGCTGGGGATCAGGCTGACCGGGTACGAGTTCTTCCGCAAGGCGCACTACGTCTTAGCTATGATCTATATCGGGGCTATCATCGGCCACTGGGAGAAGCTGCAGTGCTTCCTCGTCCCCGGGATCCTGTTGTGGTTCTTTGACCGGCTGGGGAGGATGGTGCGGACAGCGCTGCTGCACTACCAGTGGCTCCCTTCCAAGGGGAGATGGGGATTCGAGTCGGCCCAGGCACGACTGACACACTGGGCGGATGAGGAGGCAGGCGATGTTGTCAGGCTGGATTTTGAACATGTGCAGCAGCCCTGGCAGCCAGGCCAGCATTTTTATCTGTGCTTCCCTGCGGGTAGTATCTGGCAGAGCCACCCCACGACGCCCCTCTCCCTCCCGGTCGCAGACAGTGCAGGACGCGTGCGGCATTCGTACGTGATCCGGGCGAGAAGAGGCGAGACCAAAAAGCTCGCACAGATCGCCTCGGCAAAGCCTGCCGCGACGGCGGCGGCGGCGGCGGCAGATGAGAAGAGGGCGCAGGTAGGCGAGATCATCACCACGCCTGTAGTCATGACGGGTCCCTATGGCCTGGATGTGGTCAGCGGCCTGGCTTCGGACTCGAATGTGCTATGCATCGCGGGCGGCACTGGCATCACCTTTGTGCTGCCGGTGCTGCTGAGGCTCGTGAGGGAGAGGCCGAGGAGGGAGAGGAAGGTCGAACTGGTATGGGCAGTGAGGAAGGATGTGGATATGAGATGGGTGGAGGACGAGCTCGAGGAGATCAAGAGCGCCAGGTGCTCACACGGGGTCCACGTCGACGTGTACGTAACAAGGGAAAAGGCTCCCCACCAGTCGAGCTCGTCCTCGTCCTCGTCGTCGTTGTTGCCGTCGTCCTCATCGTCTTCATCTCGAAGAGCAGATGCGGGTGCAGGTGGAGGCGGAGGTGGCTCGGGCTGTGACTGCGACAACATCTCTCACCATCACCCAACCGACATCCAGGTTCCTGATCAGAGACGGCCCAAGCTGCGTGAGATTGTCGAGGCATTTACTGGTTCAGTCACGCAGGGTCCGACGACAATATACGCAAGCGGTCCTGGCGGGATGATAGGCGATTTGAGAAGGACGGTGGCGGGTCGCAACGAGGCCAGGAAGGTATGGGGTGGTGACAGCAGAGGCGCTGTGAGGCTTGTATGTGATGACAGACTCGAGTGAGATAGTATTGACTTCCAAATCAAGACTCCCCTGCATGACCAGCTGGCGGCCACTTGGCAGTGCCTTCCCCTGTCCGTGGATGCGGACTTGGAAGGCGATGACTAATACATATGCTGTCTACTTGCTACAGGCTATTTGCCCCGAATGCCTGCCTGCAGCTGAGCTTCTGTGCACTGCCACCCTACAGTAGCTAGCTGTGCATCACTACGCGCCGCCCTTCCATGCTCACCCCATCCCTTCACATACGACACGCACGACTGTCAACCGTAGCACAACATGGCCCCTCCCTCCTGGCACAACCACACGCCTGGTCATCTTCATTTCCGACAGTTTGTGTGACTGATCAGCTCGTATACGCAGGCCAGATCATTCGCTCCACCCCTGACGGTTTTTCTTCACTTGTTTTCGTCTTCGTCTTCTTCTTCTTAACCATACCATTACCTGAGAACTCTTGGTTTGCTCGCCAAGCTGCGGACCTCGTACGTTTGAGACGGTCATAGCTTTTTATAAGTATAAAGCATCGCTCCAATTCACGATAGGCAAGGCGGGCAGCCACTTTGTTTGTCTTTGACTCATCCAGCAGCGTCCAAGGCGTGGTGGTGAAGTACTACCTCATACACACACCCCTAGAGCAAGGCTCTAGGATCGTATTCCTCGACCCTTATACGCCATCTTCACGCGAGCGAGGGCCAGCTTGTCGACTCGCCTTGCCACCATGGCGACTCACGGCTTCAGCCAGATGCCCAACTGGGACCGCCCTGCCAAGGTCGGCCACAGAAAGTCGAGGAATGGCTGTCTGAAATGCAAGGCGCGTCGGGTCAAGTGCGATGAGCTTCAGCCCGTCTGTACGAACTGCAGTCGTCTCCATCTCGACTGCTCGTGGCCTGAGCACACCCTCAGGCACGCGCAAGCACGCTCACAGCCGCTGCTCTCGCCGGCGCCCCCTCCTTCTTTGCAGATCTCGCCCCCTTCCACCAGCAGCGCCTCGCTGCCGCCCTCCTCCCACCACAACACGCCGCCCGAGCAAGCAGCAGCCTCCTTCATGGCCCACTGGCCGAGGTGGCCCAGCGAGGACAACCCGTTCGCCCAGCTCGACGATGACCAGGGCATCAGCCTGCCCGAGTCCAAGGGCCGCCGCATGTTGGAGCACCGCCTCATGCAGAACTGGTACCAAAACTTCAACCAGCCGTTCCCCCTGCATCCGGACGAGAACTGGCGGCGCCTGTGGATCACCCAGGTCCCCTGCCTCGGCCTCGAGCACGAGAACATCCTGCACGCTATGCTCGCCACCTCGGCGACCAACCTGCTCAGGTCGCACCCCGCCGACAGAGACCTCTTCGCCGCCAGACAGAGTTATGTCATCTCGGCCCTGTCCGCCCAGCGCCGCGAGGTGCAGAACCTCTCGACCGAGAACGCCGAGGCCGTGTGCCTGGGCTCCCTGCTCATCTCCATCACCTCCTTCGCCATGCTCCGAGAGCGCAGCCTGGACCCCTACCAGCCGCCTATGGAGTGGCTCCAGCTCGGCCGTGGCGCCGGCACCGTCATCTGGCAGAGCGTCGAGGCTATCATCTCCGACGCCAAAGAGGGCGAATACCCCGCTCTGATGACCGTCGCCACGGCATATCCCCACTTTGGTAGGGACCAGAGCTATTTCGCCCCCGAGATGCGGCGGAATTTCGCCAACGTCCTCACGCAGCGTATCCCCTCGGGGGATGACTGGAATGACGAGGAGACCAGAGAGGCCTACGAGAAGACGCTGAGCTACGTGGGCAGCATCCAGAAGGGCATCGACGACGGCGAGCCCGTCTACGCGCTCACCAGACGGATCCAGACCTTTGCCCTGATCATACCACCGCGGTTTGTCGGTCTGCTGAGCATACAGAGGCCCAGGGCGCTGGTCGTCCTGGCCTATTTCTGGGCTGCCGTCTCACAGGTTCACAATGTCTGGTGGCTCGGCGAGGTGTTCGCTGCCAGCGAGGATTCCACGGCAAGGCGGGAGATCCGGGCCATCAAAAAGGTCCTCCCAAAAGAATGGCTGGGAACGATGGTCTGGCCTCTAGACCAGGTCAACTTGAGGGACGAGGTTGTCATCTGATTCCACGCCCTCGCCATGAACTTCATTCCAGGAAAGCTTCACAGGGGGACATAAGCAATTTCACCGTCGTTTATTTCTTTGCAATGATATAATGATAACGAATTTCTTTTACGACCTATCCAAAAGCTGCCACCCATACACCAGGTCAGTCCTTCTCCCTCTCGGCCTTCATCTTTGCATCCTCTTCTTCAGTCTTGGGAACCTTGACGAATGTCGGGACGGTCACGGCATTCAGCTTTCGGAAGGCCTGTAGCATGATCGTCAGCATCTGCAGGCACCAGCCTATCCATGAGATGAAAAGCCCCCCACACGCAGCACCGGTACCTGTCTATGCGAGGAAGAAAGGGCTTACATCACTAATTGCACCCTCGGGCAGCTTTCCGTTCCACCGGTCCTCGACCTTGTCGATCTTGCCGTCGCTGCCGACATGAATACGCACAACCGAGTTCATGACCTGCTCCTTCTTGATACCCTTGACGACGTACTTGTTGCTCATCTCCATCTCGATCGGGTTCCCGGTGCTGGTCACCTGGTGGTGCTGAAGCTCAATGGGCCTGAAGAGTGCTGGCAGGCCGTAGAACTGTGCGGTATACTTGTCGTATCCGGTGGCGACCGTGAGGGGGTCGGTGAAAGTGGCATCCTGGGACCAGAGGCTGAAGTGTTTGAGCGTCGGGTTGCCCTCAAAGAGCTACAGTAACGATCTCGTCAGCACAGGGGTGGTCTTTAAGGGGGGAAGTGACTGTCTGGTAGGAGGAGCAGCGTGCGTACATCCAATACGGATCCAACTAGGACCTTGTGCTGCTCTGTCAGCTCGACGCCCGGGGCGGTGTTGATATTTGTGTTTTTGATGCCCAGAGAAGAGAACGAGGGGGTGCCTCCGGCGCCACCAGTTACGCCCTGAGCACCAACAGGTGGTGTCTGTGTCGCCATGCTTCTGTACTTCAAAGGGGATTTTCTATTTGTGAATGTTGATCTGGGTACGGATGCCCTGGTACTTAATATTGATGCCGTGAGCAGTGATGAAGATGAAAATATTGATGATGTTCTGAGAGGCATCGCCCGTGTCAAGTGATGAACGTAGTAGTACAATAGAAGAGAAAAATAGTCTGTTGCGCGCTGCGGAATTTATTCTTTTCTAATCAGCACTACACAAAGAGGAAAATATGGTGTCGTCACGGACTACAAAGGAGGCACAAGAGCTGACGCTGTACCACTTTGACGTCATGACTTGGTTGAGGGGACGGAACGGTGCGAGCCTAACTCTTTCAAAAATGAGTACATATTGTGTCTCTTGGATTTTAATTTTTTTTTTGACTCTTTTTCTTGTCAAGATACAAGGTTACGTTGTGAGAGGTGCTTAAATTTGTCTGTCCACTTCATCGCGAGGAAGTGAGAACCTGGTGCTTATTATCAGGGGAGAAACGAGAAGCCAATCACGACAGCCGCAGTCCGAAACCATTCAATCATGATGGGTCCAGTCTATTCTGGACAAAAAATATAAGTATCTAGAGTAGGAAAGTCGAGTTTAAAAAGGGAGTCTGCTTCCGAGAGCTCCGAAATTTTGGTAAAGAAGAAAAGAAAATGATCAGAAAATGAAAGAGAGGCACCAGCTTCCTGCAAGGATGCTAATCTAGAGAATGCGGGGGATAAGATCAAGGTAGAAGGCATATCAGGAGCTTCACCGTCAGAGCGTACCGGCAGCACCCTCCAATTTCGGACTTGACCGCGTTGGACGGAGCAATTCGTAATCCGATCCCGGGGGGGGGGGGGCGCAGTACGCGCAAAAACAAGGGAAACAGTTCAGAAGATATAAGCGGGAGAGTGTAGACAGCCGTAATACAGCCTAGTGGTCTTATCCTTTGCCGGTCATGTCTAGGGGTCAGTCGATTCACGTGCGGGGCGAAGAGTGGTTATCAAGTGATGCATCCACCACGGAGTTTCTTGCAGTTTCGATTGTATTCACAAATGCTATTAGATCCACGCCACTTCTGCAAAGTTCGAGCAGTGCACCATTGATTTGTTGACGGGAGGGGTGACCATGGCCTCAAGCTGTGGTGATGGGAAGTTCGGACCGGCTGTATACAGCCAAGCATGCCGAGGCGGATTTGACTACACATGTTTGTATTTTGTTTCCCACGTTGAGGCTGCTGACACGGATCGCTAAACCACCACGGTAGCTCTCTTTGAGGAAAGCATTCTCAATATCTTGCCTTCAGCAATCTTCTTGGTCCTTGGCCCACTGAGGATTGCCCACTTACATGCGAACAAGAGGATTGTCGCTACAACATGGATATACTGGGTCAAGCTAGCCACTGCTGCTTGTTCGGTGGTCTGGAACGCAGTGCTTCTTGGGTTGCTCTCAAATACCAGCGCGTTGTCGGCGAGGCAAACCACAATCGCAGCGGTGGGCCTCGACCTTGCGGCCACACTCATGGCTTGCGCGCTTTGCTACTTCGAACACATCCAGTCGCCTCGTCCCTCATTTCTGATCTGTACTTGGCTTGTGGTCACAGTTCTCCTTGACTCGGCGAGGACTCGGACGGCTTGGCTGGCCTACCCTGACAAGTCCATCCCAGGCCTGATGCTGTCGAGCGTGCTGACCAAGTCTGCGTTTCTCGTCATGGAAAGTGCCGAGAAGCGAAGTCATCTATTGGGCGACGCAAAATTCATGTCGCGTGAATTGACGAGTGGGCTACTCAGTCGCGGCTTTTTCTTTTGGCTGATCGGTCTATTGCGAAGCGGATACCGCACTGTCTTGAGTACGTCGTCGTTGCCCGCCATCAACGAAAGGCTTGCCACGGCAGAGTTGACAGGGCGATTTGAAAGAGCATGGGCCTCATGTGAGTTTTGAATAGGGGAATTCCCGTATAAAAAGAGCAAGAGAAAGGGGATCAGCTTGATGATGGAAATCTGACTCCTTAGCGGAAGGCGAGCCAAACCATCCGTACAGCCTCGTACTCGCCATAGCGAAAGCGCTCAAGTGGGAACTTCTCAAAGTTGTTCTTCCACGGCTATGCGTGATAGCCTTGGCCCTTGCACAGCCGTTCATCATTAACGAAGCAGTAACGTTCCTCAGCCTCCCGGATACCGCAGCGACCCAGAATATGGGATATGGCCTCATAGGTGCGGTAGCTCTGGTATTTATAGGTTCCGCGGTAAGCGCCTATCCCTTCATGATGCAGATGTAGTTTCTCTTATAGGTTTTCGCCTGACCTATGGTCCCAGATTGCCACCTCGTGGTATGAGCATATCGCCTTTCGTGCCATGACTATGTTGCGAGGTGGTCTGATTTCCATGATATTCGGGACGATGATCGCCTTGCCCATCGATAATGTCAGCGAATCTTCGGCTATGTCTCTCATGGGGTCGGACATCGAAACCTTGGCTGAAGTTCTCAACACTGTTATTTGCGAATTATGGGTACGTGGCTGCTTCTGGTCGCTGCTGGGAGCCTTCAGCTGACCGGCTTTCCATGCAGGCCAGCTTTGTGCAGCTTCCGGTCGCCATCTTCCTTCTCGTGCGACAATTAGAAGCCATCGCGGTGGTACCGGTCATAATTTCCATCTGTATGTCGCCATCATGAGGCAACAAGAGCGCTTCGATGCCTTGGCTTCCCTTGCTAATCGTTCCCTCAAACAGTATTCACTGGGGTGTCCTTGGGCTATGGCCGATTTGTGTCCCAGCGTCAGAAGAAGTGGCTCGAGTCCATGCAGACCAGACTCAATTTCACCACCGAGGTTCTTGGTTGCATCAAGAGTGTCAAGATGCTAGGGCTCACGGCCGCGATGACGTCCTTGATTGAGCAGCGGAGGGCCGAGGAGATTTCAGTGTCAAGGCGTTACCGATACCTACAGAGCTTTAATCTTTGTTGGCGTGAGATGCCCTATCCTACAGCGTATTACTAGATACCGGTTTCCATCACTGACAAAACCGACAATCCTAGTACATCTTCCCGAGTTGATCGGACAGGTCGCCGTCTTTGGCGCATATGGACTTGCTGCCAAAGTGTCAGGCGCCCCAAGTCTTTCTGTGACCCAAGCAGTCACGGCCTTGTCCATTATCAGCCTGTTGAACGATCCCCTAGCCTTTCTGCTTTACGCGATCCCGCAATGCTTTAACTCGCTGGGTTGCTTGTCGCGAATTCAAGATTTTCTTCTCCAGCCACACAGACAAGAGCGACGCTTGTTGGACCTAAAAACACACGAAACGCGTCGACGTGTCGCAAATTCTGAGAGAGAGAATGCCCTGGAACTCGCTGACTTGGCACCGCCTCAGCCATTCGAAG
This sequence comes from Cryphonectria naterciae, assembly GCA_014850475.1. NCBI lineage: Eukaryota > Fungi > Ascomycota > Sordariomycetes > Diaporthales > Cryphonectriaceae > Cryphonectria > Cryphonectria naterciae. The sequence goes on along the minus strand of JACWST010000038.1, from coordinate 90,159 downwards.
AAACGAGTGCTAATGGTCTCGCCATATCGCTGCGTGGCGCGTCTTTCAGCTGGAAGATTGTAGAGCGCGATGGGAATGCTATTGATCTGGACATTCCCATGCTGCCTAATGGCTATCTCGTCATGGTCATCGGGCCTGTGGGATGTGGCAAATCTACTCTCCTCAAGGGCTTGCTAGGTGAGACCCCACGCCTAGCTGGTGAGGTGTCGCTCCCATCCAACCGAGTTGCGTTTTGCGACCAAACGACCTGGCTGCTCAATGGCACCATACGGTCCAACATTGTTGCCGACACCAAGAAAGTGGACGAGACTTGGTACAAGACCGTTACGGCTGCCTGTGCGCTGGATGCCGACTTGGAGGGATTACCTCAAGGGGATCTGACTTTGGTCGGTAGCAAGGGAGTAAAACTGAGCGGCGGGCAAAAGCAGAGGATTGTGAGTATTGCAAGAACCCAATAACTGTTAGACACACACGCAGCGACAGGCATTGAAAGTATGCTAATCATTGCCTCTCAGGCCCTCGCTCGTGCTTTGTACTCGCGCAACAGGATCGTCCTTCTTGATGATATTTTTAGCGGTCTGGACTACACCACCGAGCAAATTGCCTTCGACCGTGTATTTGGCATCGCGGGCTTACTCCGCCACATCGGCGCGACGACAATTCTTACCACACATAGCGTCCGACACTTGCCTAGCGCAGACTACATTCTAGCACTGGAAGAAGGCGGTAGAATCGTGGAGCAGGGTACTTTCGCAATGTTGAAAGACAAAAACGGGTACGTCCAGGAACTTGAAATCTCCCAGACCAACGCCGCTGTAAACAGTACGGAGAAGCAGCAAGTTCTCCCCCCAGCAGAAGAAGCCAAGGCGCCGGGCCACCAGGGCAGTGGGGGGGTATCAGCAGCAGCAGCAGCAGCAGCAGCAGACGAAGAGGATCACCAAATCCAAAGGAAGGGTGGCAGTCTGGCTGTCTACAATTATTACCTCCATGCTCTAGGGCCTTGGAAGGTAGCCCTCTTTTTGTTGTTCCTCTGTCTCGATGCCGCGTTTCGATCTGTTCAATGTAAGCATGAACTGCAATCTGGCATAGGCGTCGCAGCGTGCTAATTGGATCTTTGCGAGCAGTCTTTTGGTTGAGCAACTGGTCCTCAAGCACCAACGCCTCAGATTTAGGGTACTGGCTAGGAATATTCACCGGCTTTACAGCACTGTCTTGCAGTGGCCTCATTGGTGGTGTGGTGTGGGCTTATTCATTCATCGTGCCGGCAACTTCCGAGATCCTCCATTCCGTGGTTCTGAAGGCCGCCATGTCTGCACCGATGTCCTATTTGGCGAGTATCGAAACTGGCGTCTTGGTAAATCGCTTTGGTCAGGACATGAGGCTGGTCGACATGGTGCTCCCACGCAATGTTGTTGCCGCCGGGTTTCGTGGGTTTCCTGGATCCTTCTCTCGCATGACGTTCCTGTCACTAACTTATAACAGAGGGCCTGACCACAGTGGCTAGTGCTGGCTTGGCCATGTCGGCCGTTGGGTATGCAGGGGCTACTGTACCTTTGATTTTTTCGGTGGTGATCGTAGTGCAGAGGTTCTACCTGCGCACCTCACGGCAACTGCGTTTGCTTGAGTACGTTCACGGCCACCTCCCTAAGACGTGCAAATCTCGTTACTAAATACAATACTTTCCAGGATCGAGACTAAGGCCCCGCTCTTCTCGCACTTCATAGAATCCCTCAACGGCCTTGCTACAATTCGAGCTTTTGGATGGGTGGATCAGTTCACGGATCAGACACTTGCCTTGCTTGACGAGGCTCAAAGGCCTTACTACTTGCTTCTTTGTTTACAGCGGTGGCTAGTGCTGGTCTTAAACCTTACAGTTGCCGGGCTTGCGATTCTCATCATGGGTCTTGCTGTCAAGCTTAGGTCAACTGTCGAACCTGGCTTGCTGGGCATCGCGCTGGTCATGATGATGAGCATGGGAACTAGTCTTTCCGGCTTTATCAACAACTGGACCCTTCTCGAGACATCGCTTGGAGCAGTTGCTCGGATTCGAAATTTTGCCACAGAAACGCCTAGCGAGACGAATTCGAGAACCGACATCGATCCCGTCCCTTCGTGGCCTACCCAGGGTGCTATTGAGTACGAGAACGTCTCGGTGCGGTATAACAATGCGTCGGGTCCCGTGCTACGCGGTATCTCCATGTCCATCAAGCCAGGGCAAAAGATCGGGCTTTGTGGGCGCACAGGAAGGTTCGTCTTGCCCCAATGCCCACCAAAACGCGCGCTTTGCAGTGGCTGATAAAATCTGTGCTTCTAGTGGAAAGAGCTCGTTCGTTATGTCTCTCCTAAGCCTCGCCGATGTGTGCGATGGACGCATCCTCGTCGACTCGGTGGACCTAGCAACCGTTCCTCCAGCGCTTCTCAGGGAACGGCTCAGCTGCTTGACACAAGAACCGTTCACCTTCACATCTTCCGTCAGACTCAATGCCGATCCTTCGAGACAACGTACAGATGCAGAGATAATCAAGGCCTTGGATCAAATTGGTCTATGGCGGGTTATTATGAACAAAGCCAGTGCCAGTAACCCCTTCTTTCCTGGCATAAATCCCCTCGATGCCACGCTAGACGAGAATTTCCTGTCGCATGGCCAGCGCCAGGCTTTCTGCCTCGCTAGAGCCATGCTGAAGAAGAGCAGCGTGCTTATTCTGGACGAGCCTACGAGCAGCGTTGATCAACAGCTGGATGCAGACATGCAAGCCATCATCCGCTCTGAGTTCAGCCATTGTACCATCATCATGATCGCTCACCGCCTTGACTCTCTCCTGGATTTTGACAGGGTTGCCGTGATGGAGGCAGGCCGCCTGGTGGAATTTGGGCCGCCCCAGGAGCTGCTCAAGGGAGATGGATACTTTTCGAAGCTATATATGGGGTCTTGATCGACCACCATCGACAGCCCTAGAGACTTGATCTATTTCACATTTGCATTGGGATAAATTTGTCGTTGGTAATTTCAACACACAATGCAGCATGATCGATAGACTAAATTACACTAGATGCTATCCTGATCTTTCCTCTATAAAGTAGCTCATAACTTGCTCGATCTTGAATCAAGCAGAGTATATGACATGACTTGATAGCATATGTAGACTTTTCATTCTGCGATAATATTATTCAGAGCTATGAATTGTTAGTAATACTTCCTCTGTAATCTTTTCAGTATGAGAAAGAAACTTTTATTTGCTCTGTTCTAATAGAAATGAAGGTTTCTCGAAGCCAGCAGCATTCGGGTATTTTGTGCAATTGTAGCAATTTAACTTCTTTGTTCCTTTATCTGCATAGATGACAAATAAATTATAAGCTAGAAGCAAAAGGTTAAATGCTGAGATAGAAAGTAGAGTAAATAAAGGAAACTTTTGCTAGCAAACAATTTCCTTGATACTTATCCATCTTCTGCTAGCTGCTTGCAATCTGCTGCACAAACATTTATCAGGGCTATTAGCTATATTTTTCTTTCTTTCCTTTTAGCAAGACTTGTTTCATTTTGATAAAACATTTGTAAAACTTTACAGGTTGCAAAAAATAAAGCATGAAAAGGTTTTCTAAGATGCAGATGCTTTTGCTGGCTGAGATTTAAGAAAACTTTAAAAAGGATTTGGCACAAGCAGTTAAAAAATAAGACAAGCAATTTTCTTCTAAACCCTTCTAAATAATGAATATCTCAAGTTTAGTTTCCAACTTTGAGAGCATCCCTAAATTTTTGTTTACTTACAGCTTCCCAGATGTTGCGTTATCACTTATCAGACTCAAGTATCAGCGTCGTGATTCTCACTGCACATTTCAATACACCTCTTGTTGTTATAATCTAGTTTTTAGGGGATATATATAGCTGTTTCGAAATGAATACATATACACAGGTTAAAATGGAGAAAACACGGAAGAAAGGAAGGAGAAGCAAAAGAAAACATAGTAACAATCCTTGCACACGACAGGAAGAGAGATGAAAAGAAATCAGGGGAAGAGACAAAATTCCTCCCCAATTCCCTACTCTCTTTTTCTTCAGGACCATATATCATGGCATCATCAACAAATAGCCATTCCATCAGACAACTCTTGAAAGATGGGTGGTCAGCCATTCCTTGGCGCCATAGTTGATGGCGACAGCGGTGACGGCGGCGACGCTGCCACCAAAGACGGCCAGGTTGCTGAACAGGCTCCAGAGGCCCCTCTTGATAGCGGTGCTGCCGATATCGTGGAACATGGCCGAGTCGTTGACGTTGGGGAACGGCACATCGGGGATGGGCTTGCCCAGGAACTCGCACAGTGGCTCCCAGCCGTCGCCCAGCTTGTACTCGAGCAGCTGACCGGGCTTGGCCTTGGCGCGCACCTCTGCGTAGTGGGCCTTGTAGATCTCCTTGGCCGTGGCGGCCTGCTCCTCCTTGGAGTCAGCGAGCCAGCAGGCACGCGAGAGGCGCATGTACGGGTCCATCAGGCGGCCGTACTTGTAGTGCAGCAGGCTCAGCACGCAGCGGAGGCCGAGGCTGGGCCACTGGACGGCCATGATGGTGGTGCTGAAGGACTTGAACCACTTGTCCAGGTCGCGTTCGACCAGGACCACCTTGGCCTCTGGGTATGCCTCCATGAGCTCGACCGAGAAGAAGCAGCCGGGGCTGTCGGTCGTGGCGCGGAACTCGCCCAACAGGTTGTCCCACTCGGCACGCCCAAACGGCTTGAGGTCGGGCCTCTTCTCTGGTGTGAACTTGGCCTCGGCGGCATCGGCCCACATGGAGAGGTCGCGCGTCCTGGACACGGCCGTGGACATGTGCGCAACAGGACCGCAGCCCAGGATCTCAAGAGCTGCCTTGATGGCTGTTGTCTTTTTTGTCAGTCACTCTGGAGTGAATCGTTCCCTTCACCATCTTCTGCCTTTTTTTTTTTTTGTTTCCTCCTCCCCATCTTCTCCCTCCAAGACTAAGTAGCTTACAAGAAGTTCCCGTCCTGGGCATTCCAGGGCAAATCACCTCGAAAGGTACGGTTCTCGTCCTCGTCCTGGGGTCCTCCAGCGTGTCCGACTCAAACATCAGCTTCGTGGCCTCGCCGACGATGGTGCTCCTGTCGACAGAGCCGCCCACAATGGCGTGTCGGTCGACACTCTTGACTTCGGCCATTCTGGTTGATGAGCGCTGCGGTGCCGTTACCAATGACGTTGACCAGACGGCTCAAAGAAAAGAGGGGGAGAAAGAGAAAAGGAGAGGAGGGATGGTTTGAACGCGTCAACAGTACGTGACAAGGAGGTGAAAAAGTAAAGATTGATTACTTGTCCTAAGTAAATCTCGAAGACGATGACCACAAGCAAGCAATGGTGTATCTGTCAAAGTATTATTATTGATAGGACTTCCAGGCCCAGGCATATACTCCAATGAGGTCGGGCTCAGCGCATGCCCGAACTGCCGATCCACACTCGGCCGTGCAGGGGTTGGGTTCTCTTTTTGAGCTGTTTGAGCTGACTCCCCTCTCTGTCAGTAGCTCCGGGGTAATCAGCAACATACCCGAGACCACTTTTGCCTTGATGAAAGCCCGGCCACCAGTCTCAGGGAGGCGAAGAGGACCTCTACGATCACCTTCCATTTATGATCACATGGGTTCAGCTCTCCTCGTACACATTTGGATGAGGTGGATAATCTTTTGTCATGACAGGCCAGAGACAGGATCTTGGAAGAGGGAGGGTATTGATTACATTTACATTTCCCAGAAACACGGAGCGGCTTTGGAAAGTCAAGGGTATAGGGAATAGAATATATATATATATATATATGACAACATACGTACATATGTACTTGAAGTATTCTTCCCATGTTGACTAATGACATTAGGAAATCCTACAGTATCATCGTCATGGCTGATGAGACTGTGTCCTCAGTTTTTGCCTTCTGCTAGCTTGCCTGCATCGCCAATGCATTGTCAATCTCCGAGTGGAGCCTGCACAACCAAACAATGCTTCAGATGTTTCCTTGCAAAGATTGCTGCTGCAGGTCTAGACATACTCCCTTAGTGTATCCCTATCAGCATTTCAATACATTGACGCCGTCTGTGTTGTTAGAAAAGGTGGGCATCGTCTGCGGCTCTTCGCCGTCCAAGGGCGTAGACCAGGGTGAGGTGGATCCCCTCTCGTGGCCCTTATCTCACCATTTACCGTCGACCTGCTTCTTGCGTCCAAGTCAGACAAACAGGACACCACAACAGCGAGGCGCCCCCCTTCCCCTGCCACCCAATCAAAGTGGAGACACCGGCAGACGGGAGAGACAAGAGAGACAAGAGAGAGAGAGAGATAGAAAGGTAGCTATCCCATTAAAACGAAACCACCGACACCCGGAACAATCGCAACATTCGGCTTTTCCTTCATCCAGACCCCCTCCCCTGACCCCCCCCTGACAACATCTTCCGATGTATCGCTACTTGTGACCCGAACCACAACACAACCTCCATTCTCAGCCTCTCTCGACTTCCAAACCTTCTAGGCTCCCCACCCTCTTCACAACACTGAACCCGCCCTCGGGGACTTGTTATGTTGGGGGAATGCAAGGGACCGTCGACCCATTATGCATAGGGTGACAGGGAAGGGAAGGGAAGGGTCTGGTTAGGCTTGTTTGATTTCTAGGTCCGCCCAGAGAGTCGAGAAAGGTGAGAGACAGTCAATCCTCATTCGCTGACGGTCCTCCTCCCACACGTGATGCTCTGGGTCTCAAGACGTTCCCATCATCTCCACTCTAGGCAGTTGGGTAAAAGAGGAGGGCTGACAAGCCTGCATGTTGCCTCCCCGCCCCCTCCCCCCCCCTTCCATTTTCCCCCCTTTTCCTCCCAATGACACTATCCCCAGCCGCCACCACCACCTGAGAATCGGGGAGCCAGCTCCAGATGCCTCGCTGCCACGCCCGGCCTCGGGTGCAACCATCATTCGCTCTGCCAGCTGAACCTTGACCCGGCCCTCAACAGATGGTGAGTCGTTGACGGCGGGTCTTGCCCAGGCCCGGGCGACTCGCTCGTCCGTTCGCTCCCCCCTCCCCCCACCGACTCTTCCGCTCGGATTAAGGTCGATCTACGAGGTCTTCATCCACAAACGGAAGCCGTTGCAGCCTGAGTTCGGCAGAGGGGGTTATTCATATTTGTATTCGGGCCCCGACCAGAGAGCAAATGATTTCCCCAGTTCAGTCTTTTCTCATCCCTTTGGAGGGGGGGAGGGAGGGAGTCGAGATGTTTCTTTCTCTTCGGGGGAGGGAGGAAAGAGGTCTGTCTCCCTTTGGTTCTTGTGTGGTCACAAAGAAACTGATGATTCAGAGGCCCCTTTACCTCGCGTGAGCTAGGATGAAAGGTTCGCCCCCCCCCCCCCAAGGATCATCTGAAGTCAGTACATGTCAAGTGCTGGATGCTGGAGGTGAGATGTGTGTCCCAGCCATGCTCCCTACCCGGGAATCGTCTGCATGTGGCTATGGAGTGTATGCACTCTTTTCACCCCATCGCCTCATTACAGTTCAGGCCTCTCTAGCTTTACCTTCTTCTCTTCTCTTTGATAGCACATTTCTCGATCAATTGCCTCTCTACACATTAGCTTCACTTAAGCATCACATTTTTTTCATCGATGCCACGGTAGCTTATTAACAGTCAAGTTCATAGAATGCAATGTAACCTTTGTCTGCAAAGAATACGACCAAAGAGAATCATGAGACAGAGAAATTCGAGTGCAATTGCATAACAAACCCTTCATAATCCACGTCGTACATACCTGGGCCACATGGCACAAGGACTCTGCCCATCTCACGGTAAGGTAAGGATGCACCAAAGCATCGGTTGCCATGTCCTCCGACGAATGATTTGGCGCGAGGTAAAGTAGAAAGGACCGAAGAGTTGGTTGCCACGCCCTCTGCCTAATGATTTGGCGAATTTGTTAAGCGTCGTCAGTCCCGGACAAATCACGACGACAATGTGACCTTCACGACGTCAATGTGACCTTGATCGCCAAACCACGGCGGGTAGATTATGGAACTAAAAACTAACAAAAACAAACAAAAACAAGAGAAAGCTCTAATCACTGCCCTGTCATCACAAAGTCATACCCCGGCGCTACTTGTCTCATGTATCTTCCCCCCCTTTCCCCAGAGTCAACGCAGACATGGTCGTAACCGCATTGTCAGACAGACGCCCGACCAAGCGCCCTGGTGTCTGGTTGCCATCCCAGACAACCAGTAGGAAAAGGGGTGCCTCTGCAGTCATCCAAAGGGGTGAGTGGCCAACGCGGACATGGTCAGTTAACCGCGATGGCTCTACGCCCTGACCTGGCGTTCCGATGGAGAAAGCATGGCCGAAAAATACACAAGACAACGTAAAGCATGCCGGGGGAGTTTGGCCAGCACGGACATGGTCGGTAACCGTGTGGTGATTATAGACGCGCCGACCTCGCGTCTTCGGCCCCCCGCGTGCTTACTGGTCCTCCTCCTCTGGCAGCGCGGCCGCCTCCGCCTCCGCCCTCTCCTCCGCCTCCGCCTCATCCTCCGCCTCCTCGATGACATCCAGCATCCTGCCCGGCTGGAGGTTCATAGGGAGCCAATCGAGGTCCTCCCAGAAGTCCATGTACATGATCCGGTCCTCATCGTCGGTCCAGTCTATGTCCAAGAGATCCGTGGGCACCAAGTTCAGCCAGCCGATGCCCGGTAGCTCCTCGCCGTCTTCAAAGGTGCGATAGCCGCGATTGCCTATGTTCTATAGGGAATAAAAATTATCAGCTCAAGGAGTCGGCCACATGATTTCAACACGCCAGGATAGGGCAAGGACAAGAGGGAGGGAACTGACGCGGTAGATGATCCTGTTGGGTTTGAGGAGATAATCCTGATCAGCAAGCAGGGGAGGAGTGCTCCAGACCATCACCCGTATGTTTTCACAGAAGTCATTCGCCACCAACTCCGGGTTTTTCTCAATGTGGACGCCTATGACCAGGCGGACGCGGTCCCAGTCACCATGGGAATGCGGAGACCAGAGATACTGGTAGGCCTCGTCCCGGAGGTCCTCCTCGTACTTGGAGGTTGTGGACAGGATAACCACGGCGGGGGTGTTGTGAGTCTGGTCCTCATGCGTGCGGAAGATGGGGGGGCTGGGGAGGGGAGGGCCAGACCCCTCCAGCTCTTCCTCGTGCACCTCGTATCGCACCCGGTCGATCTGGTTGACGCAATGGGTGAAGAGGTGCTTGAGGCTCAGGACACACGACTCGTCGCCGTGGAGGTACTCGTCGTCTTCGTGCATCTGCGCCAAGTTTTCGCGGCGGCTTTCATCGAGGCGATGGACGAGGTGGTTGTGGAGCGCTTCGTGAACCCGTTGTTCCTGGTCACGGGTATGGTCCACCGTGGCAGTGTGGTACCTGTTGAGTTTGTGAGTTAGCCAGTGCAATTACTGATGGAAAGGATATCCAGGGGGGCCATGTGAGTGTGGAGACATACTGCCAGTCCCTGCCCTCCACCATTCTTACGTGTTGACGAGCAGCACGGAACTCCTCTGGCCACAGACGGTAGGCTAGGCTAGTGCGAGGGTAGGGGAGGGCCATTTCCCAAGGGTGAACGAAGGTTGCGGTGAAGAGACGCCTGACAGGCTCGTCCTCGTCGTCGAATGGACCAAGGGGAGAGGGTGGAGGGGGAAGACAGGCGAGCTCGACATCGGCCTCGTCGACACTGCTCTCGTCGCTGAATGGACCGAAAGGGGGGGTGGGAGGGGGAAGAAAGGCGAGCTCGACACTGCCCTCGTCGTTGATGGAACCCAGGTGGGAGGATGAAGGGGGAAGAGAGGCGAGCTCGGTGCCGTCCTCGTCGGTATCGCCCTCGTCGTTGGTGGAAATGAGGGGGGAAGATGTAGGGGGAAGAGAGGTCTCGTCGACGCCGGCCTCGCCGACACCGGTCTCGCCGACACTGCCCTCGTCGTTGATGGAACCGAGGGGGGAAGATGTAGGGGGAAGAGAGGCCATCTCGACGCCGTCCTGGTCCTGGATGGAACGGGAGGGGGAAGACGAAGGGAGAGAAGAGGCCATTGTGTTTTTGCTTGTTTCAAGAGAGGGGAAAACGGAACAGGAAGAGAAGAGAAGGGCTGGTACTGTGGTGAAGATGGGGTCTGTGGTGTAGAGTTTTCTGTCTTGTTTGAAAAGATGAGAAAGAGAAGGAAAAGAAATTTGTGAGTTTGTGTGATTTGTGCCCGCAGTGGCAGATATTTATATGGTGCACAGGAGGGGGAGACGACACGACAGGACCCGCGATGTGTAAGCCATCACAATGCATTTTTCTGCCACCTGGGTAGACAATAGGAAGGCCTCCTTCGCCATGATCATGTGATTATACCTTCCTCAAGGATAACGACATGTGTGTGTGTGCACCTGCAGGCAGCTGGTGCACAAAATCGAATCAAGAACCAAGGCTATTATGCTGTATAGGATCCCATCCTTCGATCTCCAAGTGCTAGCCTCGTATGAGCCTCCAGTATATTCACGCGATCAAAGAGATTTTATTGTCTCTTCTCTTGATTCTCTCTTCTCCATAGAATATCCTTCTGCAATCTGTGCTCATATATGCCTTGAAAAGGCCCATCATGGTAAGTACTTGCTCAAGTCTCTAAAGGATAGACACAATATGCAAACAGCCTCAACATGCATCACTCCCATATATCTGGCTGACAGAGACCAAACATCTGTAGAACTGGCATCACCCCACCTATCACCACCATAAGCACCCGAGGAAGAGAAACGACCAACCGTCCTAAACCATTTCGAACGCGTGGCCGTGCATCTTATCGTCGAATTGGCATACCACCTCCTTCCAGCACGCAGCGTCGTCGTCATCGTTGTCAACGTCCTTGTTTCCGTTTAGGCCCCCCAGATCATCATCAACCGTGCCAGGCCAGTGCCATCGTGCCATAGTCTGCATGGTATGGCCCAGGAGGATCACAACGTGATAGAGAGACATCTCCCTCTGCACCAGTCTCTGGTGGAACTTTGTGCCGGCCCTCCTCCTGTGGCGACAACCAAACCTTGCCCCTCCTCCTCGTCCTCGTCGAGTGTGCCCTCCCCCCCCCCTCCTTGCGGGGCGGTTGATAAGCACTGTCGGAGATCGACATACAAGCAAACACAGCTCGAATGCGTCAAGAGAAGGGAGAAAGAAAAAATAAAAGGAAAAAAGAAGGAAAGGAAGAAAGCCAACACTTCTATATTATAGTATGCTATGTGTTTATATCTAGAGCCAAGAACAGGTTGCGTATGATTACAATATGCTAAATCGTGGTCTGCAGCGTCACACTTCCTTCATGGCCAAGTCTTCGTTGTATTTGGCTCCCATCAGCCACCATAGCTTTGGGGCCTCTCCATCCTCGTGGCCATTATTGGCATTGAGTAGGCTCTCTTTTCCCTTCTCGTTCGTCGAGTATATCGCAGCAGCGGTCTAAGATCATATATTTGTACGCGGTCAGCACCTTTGTCACCACACAAAAGAAAGAGTAGGGAGAGAAAAGAAGAGAGGGGAGAAAAGAGAGAGGGGATGGCTACTGACCATGCCCAATGTTAGATGGATGGCACCTTCGACCTCCGGCCATGGCTTATACACCTGACGGGGCCTCGAGCCCTTGATCATAGCCATGATATTGCTGGCCACAACCTGTGCCTGCATCATGGCAGCCCTGCCCATCTTGGGTCCCTTCGTGTCTGCCACATCGCCTATGGCAAACCAGTGATCGCTGCCACCAGCGGGAGAGTCTATCTGCAGTGTAGGAAGAACGCGGATCCTACCAGAGGCTGAATCGACGGCATCTGGCAGGACATCTCTCAGGAGCCCAGAGTTCGGTATCTGGCCTGTGCAAGGTATCTGAGCATGAGCCAGGTCAGCAAACAAACCATATTCCATGACACACACACACACATATACCAAGTCCTCTCCGCCTGCTGCTTACCACCAGATCAAAGTTCTCCACTGAGCCGTCAGGGAGCTGCAGCGCCTGCATCTCCTTCCCTGCTCCGCCGACATCCGCAGCCATGAGCTTTGGGCGCACCCCAAGGCGGGTCTCGATCTTCAAGTCCCTCATGCCCTCCATGGCCCGCTCATGAAGCCTCTCGCCGTACCCAGCCATCAGCCTGTCTCTCGAGTGGAACAAGGCTACCCTCTTGTCCGGGTAGAAGCTGGCGATATCCGTGACCAGCTCGACCCCGACCGCGCCGCCGCCCACGACCGCGACGGACTGGGCCTCGAGGATGCTGCGCTGCGTGACCCTCAGCTCCTCGCAGGCACCATGTTTGTCCGCCGACGCGACCTTGGAGGGGCGGGGGGATGACGTCCCCGTGGCGAAGACGAGAAAGTCGCAAGGGAGCACCTCTCCCGAGGCGAGCCTGACGGAGCCGTCCTCTGTGATCTCTACAACCGTGTCCTGCCTCCTCTCAAAGATCCCCCTGGGCGTGCCACGACGGCCGTCGCACAGGATCTCGTCGTACGGGATGAACGCCTTGGGCTCGTGGCCCGGCACAACGCAGTACCGCGGGAGGACAAATAGGGAGTGGAAATGGCTGTTCTTTTCCACCACCACGACCTTGTAGTTGCCCGGGAGCGTCTCGCAGAGCCGTCGGGCCAGGAATATACCGGCGTAGGAGCCGCCGATGATGACGATGGTCTTCTGGACCTTGGCTGCCTTGTAGGTGAGACGGTGGATGAAGGCTCCGGGCAGCTGGACCATGCGGTTGCCGGCGACAAAAAGGAGGTAAGGGATGGCAAAGCGGATGAGCGTGGTGATATCTGCCAAGGCCATGGTTCTGTGTTGGTAAAAGAAAAGTATGATTGTATATATATATATATATATATGTATTGATGTCTGGAGAGGTTTGGTTGTATTGTTGAGAGAGAGAAAGAGAGAGAATACAAGAGAAGCATCAAGCTCTCGAATGATACCTACCTTTATTTCATCTCTCGCCCAAGTCCTTCAAGGAACACTGACACAGACCGCAGACACGTCCCCCCATCCTGTTTCTCGGCTCATCTTTATTCTCGACGGAACAGCACAAATCGTCCGGGAACTCCGGACCTCCGAGACGGACTTTTGAAGAAAACTCGGGAACGGGGTCTCCCACCCAGCCGCAGTGGCATCCACCGGTTGACGAGGCCGTCAGCAAAGGAGGCCTGGCCTAAGACAGAGGCAATCTGAACCAGACCCACACGAATTGATGGCAGCATGACGAATCAAAGACATGTTCACCATCTTATCAGATCCTTAGCGTCGGGCCCTGAACAGGTCGGCATTCCCGAGGCCGACGAATATGCCGATGAACTGGACCGAGTATGGTCCTCCTGCACCCGATCTTCGGACATGTGCCCCTTCATCATCCTTAAGGTTCTTCTTGTTCTCATAGAATTGGTCTGCCCTGTCCTGGACTTGTTTTGCCATCTCATCTCCTTCCCGCTGTCTGCTTGTACCAGAGTGTTTCCAATTACTCAAACACGGAGAATCGAACTGTAAATATGCAAGCATTGAATGAATAGCATTGATCTTATATGGAATTTTTAAGAGAAAAAAAAAAAAAACGTTGATAAATGCAAGCAGACTTTCCATTGGGCCCTACTATAGCAGTCCTTGCAGGCTATCACGGCTGCTGGTTGCTTGGTTTAGGCCTGTAATCAGCCTGAGCAACCCCCCTGTGCAGAAGGGTTCAGAGCAGCCCGACGTGGCTGACCCTCTGTACGCGCAGTCACAAAAGCGCTGAGAGGCCCCGGGGCCCCCAAGGATCGGGTCCGATTGCAACCTCCATCGTTGCCCGCAGGTCAGCCCTCAACTGCGGCCCAAAGCCAATTCGTTCGCAGTGCTCGATTTATAGGTTCTTGCATCTCGATTCTATATTGGTCGGCTGTTCATTTCAGCCTGCAGTTTTACTGAGAAAGGTGGAGGGCGGGGGCGGTACCCGGGGGCGGAGGATGTAGTTTTGGTTCTCTTACTTTTCACCATTTTTCCTAGACGCCGCGATGAAGACAAGACGGCAGCCTCTATTTTCTTCAGCTCCTTGTCCGATTCTGCTGCCCTGGCTTCTTCTGTCGCTGCGCGAGACCCTGCTTCCCCCAGTCGATAATGCGCGATCTCCAGCTTGGCCTCGAGAAACAAGCGCCTGCGCATTATCTCCTGGTTCTCTCTGTCCAACCTTTTTCCACGCAAGTGGTTGAGAAATAGGTGTGAGGCTCTACCGGGTAAGCCTTGAGCCAAATTGTCACCAACCTCTTCTAAGGTGGCGACAACGCCACGCGAGAGACGGTCAAAAGTAAGTAATGACCTGGTTCAGATCGTTCATGTTGGACACTGAATTGTACTCAATAGACTACGAGTCATTAATTTATCCATTCCATTGAAATAAGAAAAGAAGCAATCTTTATCATTCTGATCACTGTCACCATCATTCAATATCATCCTCGTTCTGTTCCTGTTTGCGGGCCGGCCTCCTGCTCCCCGCTCCTGGCGGGTTGCTTACTGCTTCCCTAATCCTAGCCGCTACACCGAATCTGAATTTAGTTGACCAGAAAACGCTTGGTTGGCCTGCCGTTCAGCACCGGCGTGACCTGACGCTTTGGAGGAACCACCGCGCAGCCCGGCGCCTCACTCGCATCATCGTCATCGTCATCATCATCATCATCATCATCATCATCATCATCATTATCATTGTTGTTGTTGTCATGTACAAGCGTCTTGTCGCCCGCGGAAGCATCACGCACGGACTCTTCCTCGCCCGCCCCCTCCCGGAGCCACGCAGGCACCCCAATGTAGGACACCTCGTCGCTGAAGCGGACCTGCTTGCAGCCCGCCCGCCTGGGCCTCGGGGTCTCGCAGTCAAAGTCCTCGGCGATGGGGGGCGGGATGAAGATCTTTGCCTCGGCGGCGACCAGGGCGACCTGTTCCATGGCCCAGTGGGAGACCCGCTCGCACTGGCGCATGTTCTTCTCGGCGGCGATCTCCCTGGCGGCCTGGTGTAGGCGCTCCGAGAGGTCAGCGACCGCGGGGGGCGGCTCGGCCCTGCGGATGTATTCGTCGCGGATGGCCTGCTCCTGCCGGCGGTAGTGCTGGTGCTTCTTGCGCAGCAGGTGGACGGTCTTCTTGGCACGGGCCAAGCACCAGTGCTCAAAGTTGACGTACTCGATCCAGGTGGTCAGGGGGTCCTGCAGGGTGGCGTCGGGGGTCAGGCGGAGGCCCTGCCAGGCGAAGCCGTGCATGGCGAGGCGGTGGACGACGGCGTTGGTGTAGCCGGCGAAGCCAGCGCCCAGGCGCTTCTCGCGGCGGTGCCAGGTGCGGCGGCCCTCGCGGGCGCCCCCTTCGTCGGCGGCATCGTCGTCGGCGGGCTGCCGGTTGTCGTGCTGCCAGGTGCGGAACTTGGTCCAGCGGTCGAACTGGCGCACGAAGACGCCGGACCAGGCCGGGAGCACGGGGTCGAGCTCCTGCCAGGGCTCCATCATGCTGCGGTAGAGCTCAGGGGCGTAGATGATGATCCCGCACAGGTGGCGGACGTCATAGACGGGGCGGCCGCCAGCCTCCACCAGGAGCCTGTAGAACTCCACCTCCAGCTCCTCAGCGGTGAGTGGTGGTATGAAGGGGGGGCAGAGCTCCTGATGGTGGCCCTGCGGGCCCAGCGCTGGCTCTGTCCCTGGCTTGCCCTGTGGCTCTGACGTGAGCTCTGCCTCTTGCTCTGGCTTGAGCTCTGGCTCTGCTTCTTGTTTTTTCTCTTCCTCTAGCTCTGGCTCTGGCTCTGGCTCTAGGGTCGAGTCCAGCTTCGGCTCCTGCTTTGACTCGGGCACAGGCTCCTGGGACTTGCCCTGGGATGGCTCTGGCCCTACCTCCGTCTTGTCAAGCCTGGAATCCATTTTTTGTGTTCTCTCCCTCTTTGTTCTGCTTCTCTTTCGGCGAGTGCGAGAAACCGAAGAGAGGGAGGGGGGGGGGGGGGGAGAAGAAGAAAATAAACAAAGACACAATGATAAAAATAGAAATCGACAATGACAACGATGATGAGTATTCAAAGCGTGTTGTTGCTTGTGGGTCGCTGCGGCCGTTTGCTGTGGGTATTGATTTGATGTTTTAGAGCCAAGCTAAAGGCAATAAGGTTTGGTCTTGGTTTAGTACCTTGTGGCGGGTGTTTTGCATCAGGAACCACGAACTATTAAAAAGGTGACGGCACCACAAAAACGGCGCGGGTTTCAGAGTCGGAACAAGAAGAGAGAGAGGGAAGGGGGGGAGGGGGGAAGGAGAAGGATAGGAGAAGGAGAAGGGGAGGAGGAGGAGGAGAATGAGGAAAGGCAGAAGGGGAATCAAAGGGGAAAAAGGAAAGAAGAAAAAAAAAGACAACAGAACAACAGAACAATATAACAACAAATACACTCACACGGTTGGCCACGACTCCTCTTTTTCCTACCCGAACTCAGCATCCGGATGCACGTGCTCTGCTTTGCTGTCAACTGCAAGTGTGCAGAAAGAGAGAGACAGTGAGACAGTGAGATAGAGAGATAGAGAGAGAATCAGAGAGAGAGAGAGAGAGAGAGAGAAGGATCGAGGATCGACTCGACCTCGTTCATCCCCGCCAGTTCCCCCTCCTCTTGTCGCCTCGCCTTCGCCTCCATCTCTCTCTTACTCTCCTTTCTCTTGTCCTCCCACACCAGCCCATTCTTTTGACCCTATGGCCATCGAGAGTCGCCCAGGTGGTTTCATTGCATCGGCCTATTCTGTCCAAAAACGGAGACCGCCACAATGCACGTCTCCGGTACCACAAACATGAAAAGTTTTGCTGCATATCTATGTACATAGATAGTACTATGTCCTTGACACCATGATAATCTATCTGTATGTACACAATACCACTTTGTTACCCCACAAAAATGACAGCACTGTTCTCATCGGTGCGGAAGAGAAACGAATGACCAAAAAAGGAAAGAAAAAAAAAAGGTGGACGTGATGATGATAGGAGGGAGCGAGGAGATGTGTGTGTTGGTGTGGGTTCCATCAGAGCCCCCCCAAGAGCACATCCCCCGCTGCCCTCCACCAACCCTTCCCTGTCCCCCTCCACCCTTGCCGGCATCCGTCTAGGCGTTTGTACTATGTACCATAAGCTTAACCATCTCCTCCTTGTCCCTCCTGCCCTCCTCTCCCATGGTGTTCTTGCAACCATCTCAACACGCTTAATTACGGCCCTAAAATCTCAGTCAGTCAGACGACACACTTCCTGGGATCTCCCACACCACCCCATTCTCATCAACGTCTGTGGAATTGTGTGTGAGTGTGAGAAGGAGTGAGAAAGACAAGCTGCTGTCCTCGGGTCGATCGGTGGCCATGATTTGCCCGACCCCACTCGTTGCCCACCAACCCGCTTGCCAGCGCGCGCCCTAGTACACAGTAGAGATGAGCTGGCGGCGGGGTGTGCCGTCCTTGCATTAGCTCATATTATAGCCTCGTTTTCTCTGCCGCCGTATCCCGACCCTCTGCACTCCCACAGGTCCCTTCACCATCGTTGTTCAATGATAGGAACTACTACTGGCGCAATCACACGGGAGAACGGAAACACTGGAGGGGGAGGGCGCGCGAAAAAGAAAGAAGAAGAAAAGAAGAAAAAAAGCACAATCGTAAGAGGCATGGATTACACTCGCGCCCTTCGTATATGCTGTGTCACTCACGGTGTCAGGGCTAGCCCCTAAAGAGGAAAAGAATGAGACACCGAAACTGTCCGAGCGAAAAAGCCGCAGCCTCTAATCCGGTGCAGGACCGGGCAAATGTGAAGCTGGTGGTGATACAAAGACGTATCTTGTCCTACCTGAGCCTCCTCGAAGTCCTAGATGGCATTACCAGGTTGGCCGCCCGGCGATCGAAAGAAATGCCTGCGCTGATCGGTGGCTGAACCTGCACATGCTCGTCCATCCTCTTCTTCCCGGCCGTTGCTACTTCGCTATATTACCACAACTATACGATGCTCGGGGTCGTGCGACGCGCTGGCGGTCGGAGCCGGCCTCGAAAAGCTTGTTCTAGATTTGCTTTTCCGGCCTCGTGGCCTAGCCCCTACTATGGCCTGTTCCTTTCGTCCGGGGGGGGGGGGGGGGGGGGTGTTGTTACAGTTGCTGGTCCCCGGGATGCTCGCCCAAAGCCTGCGCACGGTGCCCGGAAATTAAACTTTTCGGCCGGCGCCGTAGGATGCGCCTTG
>JACWST010000038.1:54248-70499 GCA_014850475.1 Cryphonectria naterciae | reverse complement strand
AAACAACCAAATCAAACCCATATGAGAATTCAACCCCAACAAAAAACACAACTCAACCAAAAAATAACAAAAAACAAGAGAGTAGAGAATGAGAAAAATATCCTGCACCAAATTGACTTCCCCCCCCCCCCCCTTTTCTGAACAGATGTACTAGATCATCTCGTGCAAGCGGCCCTGTTGAATGCCGAGTACGCGGCAGTGCAACCTATCCTTGAACACAAGACTGCTGCCACAGAAGAAAGAATACCAACAAAGTCAAAGAAAAGGTGATCAGATACGTCTTCGGCCAATGGTGGCCGCCAGATGACGACGACGACGACGACGACGACGACGACGACGACGACGACAATAACAAAAACAAAAACAAAAAAGGTCATGGGCGATCTCAGAGGCAGGCCCAGAGTCTCCACCACAAGAGGCAGCCAATGCAGACTGTATCGTCACGGCTGCCGGTGTGGGAGGTTATTGAACACAATAAAGGAGAAGGAGCATACACACAAGACAAGCATGAGGCGTTCCCATTAATTAGTTATTGGCCTGCTTGGGGAACTGCTGGCCAGATGACTCGCCGGTCTGCTGGTAAGGTTGCTGGGGGAAGCTGTTGAAGGTTCCCTGTATGAATGTATCAGTGGCTTGCTGGGCCAGCTGCTCAACGATGGGCTGTTGGAAGCCCTGATTCTGGAAGCTCTGCTGCTGGAACCCCTGCTGCTGGAAGCCTTGCTGCTGGAACCCCTGCTGGAACGGCGCCTGCTGGAACGACATCAGGTCAAACTGTTCCTGTATGGGCATATTACTATGCGGGTCCAAGTGCTGCATGGCGTGTCCAAGGCTCTGCTCGCCAAGATGTTGCAGGGCTGACGAAAAGCTCGAGCCAAACTGCTGCACGGGCTGAGCATGGGTTTGGGGGGCAAGGGGCTGCTGCATGACTGGCTGTCCGATGAAGGACTGCTGGGTTGGGGCCGGCGTGGGCTGCTGCACCGGCTGTTGAACAGCCCATTGAGCCATCTGTGCAGTGGGCTGCTCCAGGGTCTGTTGGGTGGACTGCCTACTGGGTTGCTCCAAGGGCTGCTGCTGGGGCTGCTGCTGGTGGTGGCTGGGCCCCGGAGTGGTGTGCGCCTCTGAGGGCTGCTCGGCGGGCTGGGTGACAAAAGGCTCCCGAAGGAACGTGTCGACAAATTCCTGGGGGAACAGCGGGTGTTCTTCCTCCCCGGACATTTCGACGACCTCCAGGGCGGCCAGGCGTACCGGCTCGGCGAGCTCCGTCTCGCGCCGCCTCTTCTCGGCGGCTTCCTTGAGCTGCTTCTGGGTAATGAGGCGGTCTTTCTCTTTGGCCGCTTCTTTCAGGGCTTTCTCCGCATCGATGGCATTTCGAGCCCTGTAGACGACCGACCGTGCGTAGTACCCGTCCAGGCCCTCATAAGGCTCCCTGAGGCCGTAGACATGGAGCCTCTGGACGACCTCCTTGACGCGCTCTGGTGGGAGGTCAGTCTCAGGGTCAGCTTCCTTTCCGGTCAGGATGGGGATAGCCAGAGGGTTCTTTCCATGGGAGACAGTGTAGATGCCGACAGCCATGGAGAAGTAGTCGACACTGCAGGTGAAGGAGATGAGGGACGTCTCCCATGAGCTCAGAGCCGTCTTGGTAAGGTGCATGGTGGCGATGGCGTCGCTGGCCGCGTCGAGGTTGACGTGGTCGTAAAAGGGCGCGAACCGGTGAGCCAGAATCGCTAGCTTCATGTCTTCGTTCTTGACATCGTGCTCGATTCTGAAGGCCGGGGCCGGGTCGGCAAGTCTCCACTCGGGCACGGTGACACCCCAGCCCCTCATGCCCTTGATGAGCAGGACGTGGTCGTCCATCATGCCGTCGAAGGCAACAAGGATGACGTCGCGGTCTTCGCCGCGGCCTCTAGTCTTGGCAGCCATCCTGCCACGGACCCAGGCGTTGAACTGGTGGAAGCCGATGTTAGGGTCGACTGCCTTCTTGTCGTACGCATTCCGCGGCATCCTGGTAGTGACGGGGCTGGTGTTGTGGCGAATGGTCGTCCTGAAGAGGATGTTGATCTGGTCGCCCTCATCCGTGACGGCCGCCAGCTGGTCCAACTGGAAATCTATGTTGGTGTGGATCTTGAAAAAGATAAAGAGCGTGTCCTTGTTGAGTTGCGACTCCCTGCCCCGGCTCCCGACTTGGGCCGGATCAACATGTTCCATACAAAATTTATAGCCGCATCGAAGGGGTGTAGATTCTTGCTTAGACCAGATAGACCTAGCCAGGCACAAGTAGTGAGAGCATCGGATCGATGAAATCACGAGCGAGTTCGGTTTCTCTGTAGCAGGCATTGTCGTTGATGTTGGTCTCACTAGGTAGAAATTATAGCGAGAGAGATAGAGAGAGAAGATGATGATGATGATGATGATGATGAGGTTCCACTCTCAGCTATGCACAGAGTTAGCGGACCGAAGGACTTTTGTGAGCATATGGGAGTAATTAGTTGGGGGCGCTCACTGAATGATTCTAACTATATTTGATTGTAGGGGAAGAGAATCTCCTCTTGGACTGCTGAAGGTAGACAGAGTAGGAGAGACGGGAGGCTGCAAGTTTCTTTTTGGCCAAATGTGCAAGGTTTGGAGGTTAGCCAACAGAAGTAGTGATGGAAAAGTAGAGTAGTAATATACGCAAGTTCACTTACGATGAAGTCTGCTTGTGGAGTACAGGCAGAGGGTGTGGCGGTCAGGATCATGCAAGTCTTCTTTTCCTAGATAATGACTTCGTATTCCATAAAGGTTAGCCAAGGAGGGTTTCCGAGAATATGGAGGATCACAGGGAGGATCACCATACATACGAAGAGGCTGGACTCCCGTTTGCTGTCCGGATATGTCCAGAGGCACAAAGTGTGAGTTAGGATGAAGTAGGTAGAGCCCACAACAGCTTTGCCCAGAGTCATAAGACTCTGCGGAAAATGTGCTTAAGAGTAGGTTTCTTGAGAATATGATTGAGGTAGTCTTCTTGAAAGGTGTGATGGTGAGAGTGAGGGAAGGAGGAAGAGTCTGCAGAGGGTTGAAGTTGTTCTCAGTGGGTTTATATGCTTTTTTCCGCCCCTCCCCTTCCCCCCCCCCTTCTCTCTCTCGCTCCTTCTCTTTCCTCTTTTCTTGCTTGTCTCAGCGCGTCTAGGCCTTGGACACGCTTGAACAGAAGACATTACCGTTGCTGAGCTTGATGAGTCCCCCCGTTCCCCACCTCCCCTCCTCCCCGAGAAGTCGGCAAGGTGCAGGAATGCAGGTGGCCGGCAAAACCTGCAGAGAAATATTATCTTCTCCCTTGAATGTTGACAGTCTAGATAGCGCGCATCTTACCCAGAATAGAACACATCTGGCTGGATTTGATCAACCATCCTGTCGCCAATGTGACTGTCTATGCATTACGTTGGTCATTGGACACATTTCATTGGCTGCCCTTGTTTCATTCAAAACGCCCTGTCTACGTGGCCCGTCTCCCGGGGGCTCGCTGAGACTTGCAGGCTGCATGGGAAAAAAAAATATCGATGGGCCCCCTTCACTACAAGCGGCGGTGTGAGAAGCGAGACGAGGGAGAAAGAAAAAGCGCCTAATTATGCGACCCTTTGAAGCGACCAGGAAACCAAAAGTGCTTCCTTGTTCGTGTGGTGTTTTGTTTTTGCGCAACTTGGTGTTTTGACCGTCATTGAACTGTCATAATGACCTCAGAAACGGCACACGATTTGTGTTCAATTGCCTAGACGCATGACATCAAACCTCTTTGGGACTCCCTTGGCACGGATCGCTCGATAGTCGAGAGACCTCTGCGAATTAGATGTTTCAAATGCTTATGATGTGCTCAGGTGGCTGGGAAGAGATGAACAAGCAGCAATTGTAACCCTTGGAGGCCGAGTACGAGCATGATTGGGTGGATGAAAACTCCGTCCCTTGCCATGCATATGCTATGCAACACCTCGCTTGCAGCTTGAGAGCCTTATCGGGAGGAGAAAGCATCGTCAGGCTGCAGTCGGCAAGTGAGCTGGCCTCCCCCTCTTTTTTCCTTTCCTCGCCTTTCCTCCCTCTTGGTTCTTGTGGGCTCTACTCATTGAGAATGATTATGGAGGCCCTGATGATAAGAGTGATGAAAAGGCATATAGTACTAGGGTGTAAATACACGATAATATTCACAATCAACAACCGCCATCCCCCCTTCCCCTCACACACACACACACTCTCTCTCTCTCTATCTTTCTCTCTTGCGTCTCCCTACCTTGAAATGAAATGATTGGGTCAGACAAAAGGCCCAAGCCCGAATTGTTACTGTGTCGTCTCGGGTCGAGATCAAGCATTCCAAAGATTCCGGGCCGCCCGCCCGAGAAACGGTGGGGTCACGAAAAAGAGAGATGTAGAAGCATCTAGGGCGGCGGGAGAATATCAGCCCGTGTACGCGACCTAGCAAGGCTCTCAGCACTTGAGGCCCTTCCTCGTAGCCTTGTTGGGTAAAGCAGCATCATTAGAACAGCGCAGGGCGTCTTTTGTTGTTTCTAGATGAAACCCTTCGAACCGCCCGGGACGGCTCGTTATCGTTTCTTCTGTTGCGCCTCTTTATTTTTTCCTCTGTTTCTTCTGCGGGGGCCAAATCAAGAACCAACTGGAACCCGCCCCCTTCCCCCCCCCCCCCCAACGCCCTCTCCAGGTATGTCTTTTTGTCGACGGAGATTTCTCCCCTCTCCCCACTCCCCCTTCGCTGGGATGGACGCGATCACCAACCAGCGCAGAGCATGGCCGAAGCGACTGTCGAGAAGAAACTAGGCAAATTGTGGCTTGCTGCTGTCTCACAGAGTAGGTCCGAGAGCGGCCCTCGAACGTGCGAGGGAGATGACAATCATCTCCTCTTTGGGATCGCAAAAGAACATACGGTAGCATTGATGTTTCTTCTCAAAAGAAAAAGAAAGAAAAGGAACCAAGTTTTGATACCTGAGGGCGGCAGCGGCATGCACGAGGGTATCCGCGGAGGGCGCTATGCCAGGTGTAGGTGTGCATCTGTGTGTGTGATTGATGAGTTGGCCTCCCGCCTCCCCTTGTCTTAATTAATCCCGTTTGTAATAAAATGCGCCGTAGGTAGCTGTACAATGGTGCTAGCGGTCAGCTCTCTGCTTCTGATGGGCCAGAACCTCACGCGAGGTGAGCACTTCTGATGTTGTGTAACGACACGATCCTTACTGTATGGTCTGATTTACGTATCGGAGCGGCACGCTCTTCTCCAAAAGCACCAAAGGGAGGGATGGAGGGATGAGAGGGGGAGCGATGCAGCTGTGCATGCATGCCCTTGTCCAGGTTTGGGCCGCTGTGCATGCGATGTCGAGGAGAAGATGTCGGGCTCCAGGATTGAACCAATGAAGCGGCAGAGGGTACCTAAGTCATCGCCGACCTGATTCTCAAATGTCTCTCCTCTCGCATTGAAATGAGAAAGAGCGGTAGACGCATTCCACTCCATGTCAGGAGAACGCGAGTCGAGAAAAGAGAAGAGAAGAAAGAAGAGGTGGGCGGGGTCATTTTGACGGGACGCTCCCCCTCTCAATCTTATTCTAGCGCTTATCAAGGCAAAACAAAGGGTACGGTACGCCTACAAGCCAAGCAGTCCTGGTGCTGTTGCTGCTGTCATTCACAGCGGCCCTGACGCCATAGTATTGGAGGGTGGTGAGGCGGAATAATTATATGATGTGTGGTAAGGCGATATTGTACACCACCTTGTATATCTCCAAAAAAAAAGAAAGAAAGAAAAAAGAATGTGTGTGTGCAATACATCATTTCTCAGGGCAGCAAATGCCAGTAAGTGGGATAAGAAACTCCAATAGCTCGCAACATCCCAGGAATGATGAAATGGTGCAGCGTTCCAGGCTCACCGAAAAAGAAAGAAGAAGGAAAACCACATGGGTTATCCTGCACCTCGAGGATCAAGGAACGGCCTTGTCTGACATTCCCGTAATGTACCAGTACATGCATCTCCCCGGGCATGCGGCATCTGCCTTTCCTCTCTTCTTCGCACCCTCGCCTCTGTCCTTTTTCTCCCCTCGTCTGCTTACTTGTCCTCGAGGCGCCGAGTCCTTGCCAATGAAGCGAGGGGGGGGGGAGGGGAGGGGTGTTGTCAGCCATCGTCCCGATCGCGGGGAATTATCAGAGACAACCCATGCCATAGTCGTCTCGTCCATACGACCTAAACCATCCCGTAAACAGCACAACCTGCATTACGCTGCCAGCCCTCGGCGGTCTGAAGAGGAGAGGAAGGGCAGGTGGCTTATGTTTATAAAATTTGGAGAGATAAAACTTTCCTCTTCTCCTTCTTTATTTCCCTTTCCATTTGCTACTCCTCCTCATTGAGCATCATCAGCCTGTGCACTCTCGATATCCCTGACCGTGATCATCTTTCTTGATCAGTATCTCTATATACCACCAGCTCTCTATACTCTCAATTTTTTTTTAAAAAAAAATCTCTCCCCGATTTTCTCCATCCTGTGAACATCAACATCTCATCTTGTGGATGCATGCGTGTGTCCAAGTCCAACGAGTACGTTGCAATGATTCCTGTTTGGATTTTCCTTCCAATATGGCTTCTGTGAATGACCACTGACTTGTCACCACCACCACCTGTAGAATATCTGCAGTGGAATTTCCTGTGCAAGGAACGTACGTTGCAGATGGCTTTGGCCTCCTCTCTTCTCACGGTTCTCCTTCGGAGCCAGAGCCCTCACTGAGCGACTACTGACTGCCAACAGCTTGCAAAGGACCCTGCAAATTGCTTTGCCCTCTCCAGCTCCCAGAAAGGTCCATAACGCCTCTCAGAAAACACAAGTATGTACTCTCTCTGTCTTTGTCTGGCTCCCCTCCCTCTCTCTCTCTCTCTCGCCAGCATGCCGGTACCTATCTGTGCCCGGCTTTTAGCGGCAGTACCCTCCCACCCACCACGAAGTAGTCACTCCACACCATGAAGCAGAGAGACAAAGAGGCTGAGGGGCCAGATCCAAACCCGAGCCGCCACACCCTCTCAAGCCAGTCATCACTAACCCGCTTGGTAGCGATCCGGATCCCGGAGGTGCTCATCCGCTCCCGGTCTGGTAGACAACCCTCAACCATCTTTCGGCCTCAGCTTGACCCGACGATCATGCCTGATAATGCTCAGCCGGACCCCGGCCCCAGCACGGCGCCGAGGGTTGACAAAGGCAAGAAGCCTGCACACGACTTTCAAGCTCGCAACCACGTACTGAATCTCGCGAATTACTGGTGGGGAGATCATTTATGGCAGAGAAGTAGGCAGAAGCACCCCTCCCCTCCCCTCCCGATGATGACAAGGGCAACCCCCTGCCATGCTGGAGCTCAAAAGCCCTTGTTATCTTGGGATCAAAACGGCTCGCCCTGCTGATAAGTATTGCCAATGTCAGGTGCATTCGGGGCTCCACTGAACTATCGGGTCCGCACGCCTGGTGACACATTCCTGCTTCCATTGAAAGAATCTGTCGGTCTCAAAGAATGCCGAGAGATCTTGACAAAGTATGCGCAAATCTTCGCGAACAACGAGAGCTTGGCGGCTCACCTGGGGGTCGAAATGTCGGAACCAGCCCTCTCGCTCAAGATAGACCGTTTCTTCAATGGCCCGATCATAACTGGCGAGGATGATTCCATCTACACCAAGCCCCCGGTGACTTGGCTGGACATTGTCCAGTACTTCAGGTGCCATCCGCACGGTGGGAGGCTTGTGACCGATATGCAGGGCCAGAAGACCTGCAAGTTCAGGCTCAAGAATATGGAAGTGACCATCACCGAGGAGGATTGGCGCACCGCCACATCCGACATCCTCGAGCGAAACGGCCTGTCTCCGGTCCTGCCGCTCGACGATGATGAGACCAAGGAGATCTACATCACTGGCTTCGTGAGAGAGCTGTGCTTGCGGGTGAAAAACGCATACGGGAGGGTCGATGAATCTGCGCTCCTACTCGCTATACACTTCTCGCTCCGGCAGGATGGGTTGATCCGCAGGCGCGCACTTATGCGCTGCAGGCGGCCAGGCCCCATCGACAGTGAAGCGGCGGAGAAGCTCGAGAAGGAGAAGGAGCTGATCCGAGACGAACTCAGAAAAAACCCTCACCTCAATATCAATATTTGCACGCAGGCGATGGCGAGAACGGTGGCGACCGGCAACATCTGCCTGGTGCCCCCCCAGTCACAGCCGATGGGGCCGCCCCCCGGGCCGGAGGTTCCATCGACCCCTCCGAGACCTCAGCGCCCGCCCTCTGGGACGCTTCCCATCAGCTTCCTGTTGGATGACGATGACCAGGACCAGGACCAGGACCATCCAGCCCAGGAGCAGCAGGACCGGCCAACCCAGCAAGAGGTGTTTGATATGGGAGGGTTGGTGCAACAGATGAATCAGTACCTTCCCCGGACCCCACCCCAGACAGCCAAGGAGCAGGACGAACTCCTCCAGCCGCAGGAGGCGCCGGAGCGCTTACAGGAGCGACTACGGGGGCGACAGGCGTCTCAATTCCCGCCGGCCCCGCCACAGCGATACCGGACGAACACTCCGCAACAGCAGCATCTCTCCCAGCCAACCCACCTTCAGGAAGTCTTGCCTACTCTTAAACAGCAACACTTCTCGGTAAACTTTCAGGGACCGTTGCCGACTCTTGAACAAGAGCAGTTCTCGATAGAATCTCCACAACAACTTCCACAACATGGTACCCGGCCGCCGCCGCGGGGCCAGTTTTTGACACGGCTCGACAGCCTCTTGCCGACTCCTCTGACGGAGCTGTATATCCATGCAGCCGCTTGCTGGCCGCTGCTAAACCAGGGCTCGGCGAATCTCGAGCAGAAAGAGTTGCCTGTCTTGCCGGCCCTTCAGCTACAGCATGCTTCCCTACCGAGCCAGCAGCAGCATCAGGTTCTGCCAAGTCTCAAGGAACAGAAACTCTTGCAAGTTCAGACGGGGAAAGATGAGCCAGCTCCTCAGCAGCGACAACCCATCCACTTGGACAGCCAGCAGGAGAGAGCCTTTCAGGAGGCCAAGCAGGAGCAACAACAACTGCAGCGGGAGCTGCAAGAACTGCCACAGGAGGTGCAGCGGGAGCTGCAGCAAAATTTGCAGAAAATACTGCAGCAAGAACTGCAGGACGAATTGCAGAAAAAACTACAGCAAGGACTGCAGCAAGAGCAGAAGGGGAAGATGAAGAAGAAGGTGCGGATCATAGCTCCAAATGACCCGCCGGAGCTGCTGGAGCTGCTGGAGCTGCAGCAGCTTTCTTCGCTTTCTGCACAAGAGCAGCAGAAGCTTTTTTCGCCACCTCCACAAAAGCAGCAGCAGCAGTCTTCACTTCCTCCACAAGCGCAGCAGCAGCAGCAGCAGTCTTCACTTCCTCCACAAGAGCAGCAGCAGCAGCCTTCACTTCCTCCACGAGAGCAGCAGAAGCTTTCTTCGCTTCCTCCACAAGAGCAGCAGCAGCATAAACATGCCACCCAGCTGTCTGACCAGCAGGGGTATACCTTCCAGCCAGCTCAGCAGCAGCAGCAGCAGCAGCAACTCCCTCTACTACCTAAAGAAAAGCAGCAGAAGAGGACGAGGAGGAAGAGGGTACCAAATGTAGCTCCTACGGACCAGCCGGAGCAGTCGGAGCAGCAGCTCTTGCCAACCCCTCAGCAGCAACATGCCATCCAACTGTCTGACCATCAGCAGAATGCTTATGAGCAGGCTCAACAGCAGCAACCTTTCCAGCTGGCCCAGCAGCAGAATACGTACAAGCCGGCCTATGGCCAGCAGCGGTATACCTTTCAGCCGGCCTACGAGCCTGTTGACCAGCAGCAGCATCCCTTGCAGCCGGCCCACCAGCAGCAGCAGGAACATGCCACCAAGCCGTCTGACCAGCGGCAGTATACCTTCCAACCGGGTCCACAGCCACAGCATCCCTTCCAGCCGGCCCTGCAGCAGCGGGAACAGGCCACTCAGCCATTTGACCAGTGGCAGTATACCTTCCAACCGGCTCAGCAGCCACAGCATCCCTATCAGCCAGCCGTGCAGCAGCAACATCCGTTCCAACCGGCCCAGCAGCACCAGCAGCACCAGCAGCACCAGCAGCACCAACAGCACCAACAGCACCAACAGCACCAGCAGCACCAGCAGCACCAACAGCACCAGCAGCACCAGCAGCACCAGCAGCACCAGCAGCACCAGCAGCACCAGCAGGAGCACCAGCAGGAGCACCAGCAGGAGCACCAGCAGGAGCAACATCACCAACAACGGCAGGAGCAGCAGCACCAACAACGGCAGCAGCACCAGCAGCAGCACGAGCAGGAGCTGCATCACCAACAGCCATATATGTTGCCGTCACAGCGACTCCTTCCTCCGGCACCATTGCCACCATGGCCACGGCAGCAGCTCATCCTACCACAACCGCCACCGGAGACGCAGCTACAGCCGCAGCAGCCGCAGCAGCCGCAGCAGTCCCAGCCCCCATCACAGCCGCCACAGGGGACGCAAGAACTGCCCAGCATGGCCGGAGGGAGGCTGGCTAGCCCCACTCGAGCGTCTCGAGCGGTCGGGATACTATCCTCGCTCTCAACGCTCTCGGCAGGGAGGAACAGGAGAGGAAGGATGAGGCGGGAGACGTTGCCTGCCTGCGAAATGTGCCACCGGATCGGAGCCCGCTGCAGCCAGCACCGGGGGATCTCCGGGGGCGAGACCGACCGACCGCAGCCCGCGGGGTCGAGCACACTTGTTCACGCAACGGAGGTGGACAACAACAACTACCACCACCACCACCAGCAGCAGCAGCAGCAGCGTGGTGTTGGCCAATACGGCCATGATGGTGCTGCCGCCGACGGTAGACGTTTCGAGCACCTGTCGACGCGGTCTTCTGCCCAGGCCCTGGGTTCCCCCTTCACCCCTCGAATGAGCCCCCACTTGGGCACTCAAGATCCGCGCACTCCCTCTCCTGAGACTGCTGCGAACCTAAGCCGAATGGCGTTGGCAGGGCTGAGCCAGGGCATGACCTCGCTGACCATGTCCCCTCCTTCCTATCCATAGATTTGCGATGAAGGTTCAGAAGAGTGGTAGGTAGTTGTGTCCTCCTTCTTGGAGGGCAGAGCATAAGATACATACATGGTCTTAGTGGTTGGTGATGGTGGTGGTGGAGGTGATGATCATGATGATGATGACGAGGGAGGACAGCGTAAGGAAGGAAGGTGGTGGTGATAGTTGTCGTTGGAAGGAGGTGATGTGAGGTGGATAGGAACTATTTTAGTGAGTGGGGTCATGGGAAACCGTGACAAGGATGACCCAAGCTGTCAGGTCTGACAGGGCACAGAGAAGTGAGGGCCAAAAATTGGTGAGCTGAGAGGTACGGGACAAGGAAGGTCATGAAAGCAAATCAGGACTCCCTTTTTCTTCTTTTCTTTTTGTCAGTTTGTTTTGTACTTGCGAAGGAGGAAGTAAGCATGAAGAATGAGCACCGGGAAGAGGCACAATATTGGTGGGTTCAAGGGGGTCACCGTGCAAGGGGACCAGAGCCATCGCTGCTCCGAGCGCTGGCCACGGGTAAAAGGTGGTTATAGCCGCGATCATTTTCCTTTCTTTGTTTCTCCTCAGAAGGGAAAGTGTCCTCTGGAGAGAAAGAGGAGGTAATGTGGATGAAGTGCGCTGTTACGCGATCTGGAAGAAGAAAAAAAAGAAGAAGAAAGGTCACAGAGGAGGTGTTGCGTTTCTACACGCAGGAAGTGAGGCAAGGTTTCAGCCTTCTATTATCATATCATCACATCTCGATGCAATCTTGTTAGTACAGTCTTATAGCAAATTTCTGGCTCAATCTCTATCATCCTCTTCAAGTGTGATTGAATATGGTACATCTTTCCCCCCAATTGTCCAGTAATGAATCATAAACTTGATGCTCCCAGATAATAGTACCCCCCCCCCCCTCAGCTTGTATTTAAGTAATTATTGATACTTTTGTTTTCGAGTTTGGGCATTTTCCATTCTTTTGTCGGAGGCACATGAGCAGTTGAATGCAGTGGTAGTGATAAAGTGAACATTGTTCCGTCAGATTTCGTCAAGGTAAATTCCTACCCAACATTGGGTCAGGCATCTCCATGTACCACCACACCATCTCAGCAAAATCATCACGGGAAAAACGGAAAGATGCATCCGCTGTCACGACTCGAAAGCTCGATGATCACCTCTCTCTCTCTCTCTAGAGATGACAGGGGCTGCGTCCCGAGTCCGTCGTATCAGCGCCAACGTCTGAGCGCCCCCTCGAAGCGAGCACCGCGTTTGGTCCCTATTGGATGGACTATCAAATCAAAAGAAACTTGCTGCTACGCCACGGAGCGACTTCGGTGGCTCCTCGCAGGGCCAATGCTTCGTGAAACGCTGTATAGATCAATTAGACCATGCTGGCCGGCGGTAAAGCAGTTTCGGGGAATGAGGGTAGAGGGTTCCTCTTTTCCTGCAGCTTTGGCTAAACCTCTTTCTTTTTCTCCCCCCCCCCCTCTCCTTCTTTTCTTTTTCTTTTCCCGAGTCGGCGCTCGCATAATTAACGTGGTGGCAAGGCTCTGGCCTCTCTCTATTGGGTCGAACACGGTCTTCTTACGTTGGGCAGGTATTATCACAACGTGTAATATTGATTATTGATATTACAAAGGAGAAGCTGATGTCTTTGTATACATCATCTTACGGAGAATATGCCGATGGAATACATGCGTTCCTGTCATGTTTTTTTTTTTCCCTTGGTTTTGGTTTCCCGTCAAGACTTGAAAGGCGAATTGACCAACATCGGGGAATTCGTAGTAATGAGGTGATGCTTACATACAGCCGTGGCAATTGTGGTCGGCAGTCGGTATGAGCCGCTGCTGCTGTGATCCACGGATGGGGGGGGTGGGCAGGGGCAAATAACAGCCCTGATCCATCTCGAAACCCGGAAACATGCAGACGGGCTGCAACTCAATCGACCTCTCGTTGAAGGCTGGCAAGATCCGAATCGGACTTTTTTTTTTTTTTCCTCTGTGGGAGGGGAAGAGGGGGTCTCAAATGCCGTTCATCAGGGTCCACAAAGATAGAGAGTCGACTGCCTGCTGACCATACCGTTGCACCGGGTCAAACATGCATGTTTAATCCCCCAGGAAGATCACCACCTGATGTGCGCATGTAAGGATTGTTTTCACCGCTGGCTGGGTTCCTACTTAAAGTGAGCACCGCAATTGATCCCCTGGGAGTCGCTCCATCATATATCTAGGCCAAGACCATGCCTTTTGCCCACATCTTCCCAGAGCCACGTCGGTGTCATTATTACGGACTAGAATTGAATAATGCTGCGGTGATTGCAGCTGGATACGTCGGGTGCTGGACTTGTTGATATCATTTTCTGACAATTGATAGATGAGTGAAGTTGGCGCGTCCAAGCGGGCTATCTGTTTTACTTTCAATAGCCGGATGAACCGGATTGGCTGGTATCATGCCGTAGGACCACCTTTGAGTACCTGCACGAGCTCAGACGGCACCCGCGGCAAAGAAAATAAAAATAAAAATATGGCCGTCTTTCCTGCACAGCGGAGAAGTCCTACAGGAATTTTTACAGCGAGAATTTGAAGAACAAACGTGCGTCCCTGTGCTGATCCATTGGCGGGTTTGATTATCTGTTTATGTCGTGCTTTTTTTTTGGGGGGGGGGGGTCTTTTGAGAGGAGGGGTCAAGCAGAAGGAGACAAGTCATCTCGACAGCAGAATGTGGGTAAGGACTTCGAGGTAGATAGGTAGGTACATGGTAAGTATTGACTGAGGTGTTTCTAGCCACGGCATACGGCATGATCAGACAACGAAATTATCCACACCTGGCCGGCACCGCAGGCCTGATCTACCCTGGCCGGCCGGTGACTTTCACCTCACCTTTCTGGAAGGACCCCAGCAGACAGGTTGGCAAAGGCTGGGTTGGTCCCAGGGCCTGATTGACATACGGACACGATCACGAAATTCAATCACGGGATTATGAGGAGCAGCATGTCAAGAGATTAATCCAGGCGCCCGGAGAAGCATATCTCAGCATGATAAGTCGGAGATTACAGAGCAAAGTCAAAAAGAGAAAAGAAGAAGAAAAGGAAGAAAAAGATCTAGGAAAGAGTCAGTGAGAAAGTCAGGAGCAGGGAGGATATTTCTTTTTTTTCCCCCTTAATCACAACAGGTTTGAAGTATGGAAAAAGTAAATACAAAAGAGAAGAAGAAAACGAAAAGAGAGAGGCGCACATTGACCCCCGAACCCACAAACCCCCCCCCCCCGGGGTCCTTTCCAGCCATTCAGATATAATGCTTTTCCCTCCTTCCCGTGCATCGACCAGTAACCATTGCAGCTTCCATGTTCCATCCTGGGAGCTTCCTGCATACGCGCCCCACCAACAACGGCACCCATCAAGCAATCACACATCGACCTCCCACACACCCCCCCTCCTCGTCTCCCGCTCTCTCTTCTCTCTCTCTCTCTCTCCCCTCTCGCCCCCCTCCATCTTGTTCCCGCAGCCGCAGCAACCAACCAGGCAGCACACAGCAGCAGATCGGAATCTGCAAAACAACTTGGCCAAGGAGGGAGGGAAAATAAAAACAAAACTAAAGCCCTGACCAACAGATCCTCCCTCCCGTGTTTGCTTGGGCCATTTTCCCCAATCAGCTTGTCACCTTTTTCTTCTTGCCAGGTCTCAACCAAGATCACTTTCCCCTTTTCCCTCTCACACACACAGCTTTCCAACCCCACACCCGGGTCTCAGGTTGCCATCGCCCCCAATCTCTTCTCCATCACTTATCACATATTTGGTCAACGAACCGAGGAAGAAAGAAAAAAGAAGAAAAGAACCGGAGAAAAAAAAACACACAGACAATAGCCCTTGTAATGGAGGGGGGAAGATCCTAATTCTGAGATTATCTCTGTGGCAATCATTTTTTTGATTTCTTTTGGATTTTTTAAAAATTTATTTTTCTTGGGAGAGAGGATTCCATTCAACACTACACAACACACAGCACAGCACGGCACAGCACAGTCTGACACTAGCTTATTAAATCACCGGTGTTGGCAGTTGACACTGACTGGGCACATTATCACGCTTTGGCTTGCGGCACAACAAAACCCTACCTGCCACACCCACCTACCTAATCTACATGCGACTCGCTGCCTAACATTGATTCTGTGCCTCTCATTTGGCTTTACCCTCGCCATCTTTTTGGTTTATTGTTTGGTCTCTTCTCTCTTTTCCTTCTTCTTCTCTTTTTTTCTCTTCTTTTTGAGGGGGCAAGGGAATCCTTACTTCTCACTCCAGGACCAGGGTCGCATCTCTCAAGCTGGCCAATTCCTCCACCTCCAAGTCGACCTGGACAGGAGGGAGGGGGAAGAGGACGACCGACCATATTGAGCTCACCACCTGCCTTTCGCCTTGGCTTGTTTTTTGGTTCCTAGCTGGTGTTGGGCCGGCTGGGCTGCACCACCACCCACCACCACATCCTTGACTCAGCCGCGTCGACCATCTGCCACATAAGCAACCATGGAAAATGCAGCCATCCTCGTCGATTTGGCGGCTGCTGCCCAGGCTCAACTGCTAGCCTCGCAGACGACAGCATATGGGGGGACGAACCATGAGCACCACCACCAGCACCACCACCAGCAGCAGCAGCCGCAGCCGCAGCCGCAGCCGCAGCCACAGCCACAGCCACAGCAGCAGCAGCAGCAACAGCAGCAGCAACAGCAGCAGCAACAGCAGCAACAGCAACAGCAGCAACAGCCACGAAAGCGAAAGAAGTACCGCCAACGGCGGGTGTTGATGCATTGGCCACCAGTACCAACACCGCTGCCTGTGCCCCCTCCCGCCCCGCTCTCTCATACTGGGCGGCAGCTACAGCCCCTGCTGCCAAAGCCCCCGCCCGGGGTGACGGTCGAGGAGGTGCTGCGGCAGCTCCGGCAGCAGCAGCTCCGGCAGCAGGAGCAATTCTTCCTGCAGCAGCAGCAGCTCCTCCACGAGCAGCTGCAGTTCCAGCGGATCCAGCAGCAGCAACAGTTCGAGCAGTTCCAACAGGAGCAGCGGCAGTTCCAACAGCAGCAACAGTTCCAACAGCAGCAACAGTGCCAACAGCAGCCGCAGTTCCAAGAGCAACAGCAATTCCAACAGCAGCCGCAGTTCCAAGAGCAGCCGCAGTTCCAAGAGCAGCCGCAGTTCCAAGAGCAGCCGCAGTTCCAAGAGCAGCCGCAGTTCC
>JACWST010000038.1:38928-54152 GCA_014850475.1 Cryphonectria naterciae | reverse complement strand
CTAAACCAAGGCGACTACAACCAAGGCGACTACAACCAAGGCGACTACAACCAAGGCGACTACAACCAAGGCGACTACAACCAAGGCGACTACAACCAAGGCGACTACAACCAAGGCGACTATAACCAAGGCGACTACAACCAAGGAGGCAACAACCAAGGCGACAACCAAGTTGATAACCAAGTCGACAACCAAATCGACTACAACCAACCCGACTACGTCTACAATGAGGCAGGCTACTACTACCCAGTCGAGTATTACCAACGCGACCAAACCTATAAGGTGCCAGACCCACCATCCTCTCACCGGCCCAATCACCAAGACCAGCAGCAGCAGCAGCAGCAAGAATCCGAGTCGATACCACTCCCCTCCATCGAAACCGACCCCCCCGAGCCAACCGACAAATTGTCAGACAAGGCCAAGAAGTCTACCCAACACATGCGCTTGCCGGGGCAGGACACGAAAATAATAGTCAAAGGCCCGGTCCTCCTTCGCAGGAGGCGGTCACCAGTCCCCCTGCGGCCCCTGCGGCCCCTCGTGCCTAAGCCCCATAAACCTGCCTACGATCACATTGGGGAATTCGCGGGTCCAAATCCCTCTTCCCGCCACGCGTCCACCCACTTCACTACACCCCAGACCACTGCCAGCCAGACTGTAAACATTGCCTCCCACACCTCCAGTATGGACGTCGTCGAGCGCGCCAAGGTTGGCAAGCCACCCCCCAATGTCACCCGGCTCCCTGCACGCTCTGCCTTGGGCCGCCGCCAGTATCTCCGTGTCAAGGGCCTGCCCCACCGCCGCAGCGCGTCCTTGAGCGCCGTGACGCCGTTGCGCGAACCCGCAGACGCCTTCGGCCGCACTTCTCGCGACTACCACGCGACAAGTGCTCACAACAACAACCACCACTCCCCCTTCCCGCGCAGACCACGATCCGCCTCCGCCAACTTGGGCATGGTTGCCGCCTCCGCCAGCTTCAACCCAAACAATCCCAAGATGGACATCTCGTCGCTGCTCCTCCCTTACTCGCCCTCGCTCGCGCCCCGGTCCCCTGAGGACCTCCTCCCTGCGCCCGTGTCAGAGGACCACAGCGACTTCTCCGCCCCTCCCACCGACACCTTCTCCCACAGCACGTCCACCACCTCTACCCCTCCCACTACCGCTGCCGACGCCGCCAGCATTGCCTCCTCCGACATCCACGACCCAAAACCTGACATCGCCGTCGCCCTCAGCCCCCTCGACGACGACGACGAACACCGCCATCATGATCATCACCCCCACCCCCACGATGACCACCTCCCCCCTGCTGACCACGACGATGACGCCCTCGTCGAGCGGACTGTCCAGGTCGGCACGCCTCAGCCTGAGCCACCGGAAGAACCTGAGATCCCCAACAACAACAACAACAATGGTGATGATGATGGCTACATACAGGAGGAGGAGGAGGAGGAGGAGGAGGTCAATGAGGACGCCCGCTCCCCCCAACGCGGTCGCTCTACGCGTTTCAAAACCGGCAAGCCCGTCTACAACGTTCTGCAGCTCTCCGGCAGCTACATACACGGCAGGAGACGCGCCAATGGCGACGACATCATCATAAGGAAGAGAAAACCGCGAGCGACGCGCACCGACGCGCTCGAGGACGCGATCCAATCCCTCCCGGCTCCTGCCTCACCGCCCAAGGCCTCTACGAGGCCCAGGGCGGCCAAGGACAAGCCAAAGGAAAAGATCGAGGACAAGATCGAGGTCAAGGCCAAGGCCAGGGTCCAGAAGAACAAATCTGCCCCGCCGGCCGTTGAGCCGCGCAGGGCTACGCGTTCCTCGGGCACCGTCGATACCACCGCCGTCACTTCCAGCATCCTGGGCAAGCGGGGCCGCAAGGCCGCTGACGACGCGCGCATCCCACGCGAGCTCAGGAGGCTGCGGGACACAAATGAGTTTGTCGGCATCGACAAGAAGGAGGTGCTGCACACCATCTGGAGCAACGGCAAGTACATCGACCCTAGAGACCTCGATGAGGAGGGCCAACCCGTCCACAAGAAGGCGCGCAGGGGCGGCACCAAGACCGAGGGTGAGCAGCAACAGAAACAGCAGAAGCAGGCCGAGGCACTGCCGAACCAAAAGACTGCTGCTGCTGCTGCTGCTGCTGCCGCCGCCGCCGCCGCCGACGGTCCCCCGCCTGTCAAGGAGAAGCGCGTTAAGAAGTGGCTGCAGAAGGGACTGTATGCCGGGCAAGAGATCCCTTCAGACTGGACCACCGGCCTGAACACCGCGGACAAAAAGAAGCTTGCACAGCATCCGGAGCTCGTGCCTAGCGGCAAGATCAACAAGGTGCTCCCGCCACCCATGTTCGCCGGCCTGAGGCTCCTACTCGACGGTCGCGAATTCAAACTGCCTTTTGACGTCTGCAACCCCCTCCCGCCCGGACAGCCCAAGCCGGAAGAGTGGCGCAAGATGACCAAGAGTAGGCCATTGACTCTCAATCCGCCCCCCGCCCCCCCTCCAAACATCTGCCATGATCAACGTGAACTTGTTATGCTAACGCGTCAATTTCCTCCAGATCGATTCATCGGAGATGCTGGAACGTACTGGCGCAAGACCGACCACTTCAAGGATTACCAGTCAAAGTGCATCTGCAAGCCCGAGGACGGGTGCGCCGAGGACTGCCAAAATCGCATCATGCTGTACGAGTGTGACGATACGAACTGCAATGCCGGCAAGGAGACCTGTCAGAACCGTGCCTTCCAGAACCTCAACGAGCGCACCAAGCAGGGCGGGCCCTTCCGCGTCGGCGTGGAAGTCCTCAAGACTTCTGACCGCGGCTATGGTGTGCGCAGCACCCGCTGCTTCGAGCCCAACCAGATCATCATGGAGTACACCGGTGAGATCATCACCGAGGCCGAGTGTGAGCGCCGGATGAACGAGGTGTACAGGAACAATGCGGTGAGTTTTTCCTGGACAGAAATGGGCACGTGATCAAATGGGAAAGTGTTTATATCTGACATCTTTTTTCTTTTTTTTTTTTTTTTTTTTTTTTTTTTTTTTTTTTTTTTTTTTCTTATGTTTTTTTTTTTTTTTCTTTTTTTGTTTTTTTTTTTTTTTTTTTTTTTTTTTTTTTTTTTTTTTTTTTTTTTTTGTTTTTTGCCTTCCCTTCTTCTAGTGCTATTACCTCATGGCTTTTGATCAGAATATGATCATCGACGCGACGACGGGCAGCATCGCCAGATTTGTGAACCACTCATGCGATCCCAACTGTCGGATGGAGAAGTGGATCGTACACGGTCAGCCGAGGATGGCCTTGTTCGCTGGGGACAAGCCAATTATGTCTGGAGACGAGCTGACGTACGACTACAACTTCGACCCGTTCTCGGCCAAGAACGTGCAGAAGTGCCTCTGCGGGAGCGCAAACTGCCGTGGCGTCCTGGGTCCCAAGACCGCCAAGGTTCCCAAGGGCCAGACCAAGAAGGATGTCCCGGCGGGCAAGGCGGGCAAGGCGGCCCAGGCGGTCACCACGACCGCAAAGCGCAAGCGGAAAGTGGTCCCCAGCGCCGCCGAGGAGGTGGTGGCCTCGTCGCCCCAGAGCAAGAAGCGCAAGATCACGGCGGCTGCGGGGACCAAGCTACCTCGAAGCATTAAGATAAAGGCCAAAGCAACCGTGAAGGCGGCGACGAACAGCATCTCGGTCGACGCGCAGCCCCCTGGCCCGAAGAAGAACAAGGTGTCCGCCGCAGTGTCCGTGCGGAAGGCAAAGCTCGTCAAGGCCTCCAAGGTCTACAACAAGAACGGCAAGGCGCTGCTGCTCGCTGACAGCATAGTCTCCAAGGCCAGGAGAGGAGGTCTAAAGACCAAGGGGGTGGTGAAAGCCCAGGCGGCGGCGAAGGCGAAGGCAGCAGCGGCGGCGGTGCCGCGCAAGAAGAGCACGGCCGCCGCTACCAAGAAGGCGAAGGCGCCTGCTCTTCCTCCAGCCGCCAAACCCAGGACCACAACAAAGATCACCATAAGGCGCTCTAGCAAGGGTACCACCAGCAGCAGCAGCAGCAGCAATAGCAATGCTACGACGGAAAGCGCCACCGCCAGTGTGACGGTCGCCACTGGAGAGTACAGGACCAGCGGGTGGCGCCCGATCAACAAACCCATCAGAGAGAGCACGGCCGACGAGATTGTGACGAGCACATACACCACATCCGCGACGGGGACGACGATTCTGGCAGAGCCCCTTGCTGACCAGACAACGGAGGACCTCGTAGAGAAGGATACGCCGGCTCCTGCCGAGGCGGAATCCATCTCTGTCAAGCGACTGGGCGAGGAAGCTTCGGAGCTGCCACAGACGCAGGATAAAATTCTCGTCTTGACTGACCCCGCATAGACTTGACCCTTTGAAAGCCCGGAGGACGGAGAGAAGGAGGGGGAGAGAGAGAGGATGAGGACAAACCCGCCAAGAGATGCATGGCTTATCGTTGAGCGGGCTACCTATTATAAGATCGGGAGAGATTTGGGGGGAAGGGGGGTTAAACTTAGAGGATATTGCTACAATGAATGGCTTTTGAACAACCATGTACGACTAGGAGCATCATAGTCAACGTGCAGGACAGGCGGCGTTGCAAATGGGCGGATAATAATAACGTCTGTGTGGGATGACTGTCGTATTCGACGATTCAACAAGACGAAACTCGTCCTACAGGAGAGTCTGGGGCGAGTAGAGCAGAATGAGAGAGAGAGAGAGAGAGACTGGGGAAGACAAGACCTATCTACATGGACAGGACGGAGGGAAGGTGGGGGGGGGGGGGCGGGATAGAACCTCGACGCGATAATGGCTGGCTTTCTATATACACTTTACTCGGAAGGAGAAAAGAAGGCGGGCGAGCCGGTACAAACACCCCCGACTTGGGTGGTCGTGCCCTTTTTTATCTTTTCTTTTCTTGTTTCGCTCAGGCAAGATAAAGTAGATGATAGCCCCTTCTTCCGCCCACCCGACTCCACCTGGAACTTTTACATTCTTAGCCAGCTTTCATCCAGCGGATATCCCCTCAAGAGAACTGTTTATGATCAGTGAAATTATCTTCAAGAGGGCATAAGCATTGGTCCAAGCTATTCATATCGGTTGTTGTTGGTCGCAAGGGGCAAATCACCCTAGAGAGGTTTTCTTTTCTGGGGGGGGGGTTGATGGAGGGGAGGGAGAAGAATGGTGGGCACCAAACTTGACCAGGCTTATTATACATGAAGAAACTATGATAATAAAAAATAATAACATACATGATCATTTCACCTCATGATAGAGATGATTAAAATATAGAAGATTCATTTTATAAGAGTGTTAGAAGGGAATTGGGCCAATCCTGACCACAGCAGCAAGGAGAAGCCTGTCATCTTTACAACGCCCTGGTTGTGTGTAGCACAGCAGATACCGGGCAAGAGCATGAAAAGCGCCAAAGCTGCAGGGAATGTCAGTGGGTTTTTGTTTGGTGGTTTTTTTTTTAAATGGCTAAGGGGGTAAAGGCCCTACCCCCCCCCCCCCCCTCTTCTTCCTCAGACCTTGCTCGGTCGATTGCAGGTGTCTGGACTGGCATTTCTGCGGACCTGTTGGTTGAGTGGCTGGGGACAATTTGGAAATGGGCGATGATTGTGAAGAGTCTGTGGATATGCAAAGATGAAAAGAATAAGAAGGAAAAGGTGCATCTGTAAAAAAAAAAATTGAATAAATACTTTAGATTTGGGGTGAGAAGAAGGGGAAGAAAAAAAAAAGGGTGTGGACTTTGATGATCGGTATGCACCCACCCATTTTCAATTTTCAAGGGGAAGCACATGCAAGAGCGCATCATCATCGTACAGATCGTGTCACCTTTTTTGAGAAAATCAATCCCTATAGGGCTGATAGGGCGCGCCATCGGGAAGACCGGAGAAGGAGATATTCGGACGGGGGCAGGGAGGAGGGGAGGAAAAAGAGCCTCAATCTTTCTAACCAGGGTGTTACAAGGTGCAAGTAGTCTTGTGTGCGTGGCGGTGCTGACTGTGTGGCCGCCACCACCACCAGCATCCTTGGCCGCAGCGGGGTTATTTTCTCAGTGGATTCTTTTGAAAAGCCGGTGTGCAAAGCGGCGATCAATAGATGCTGGGTGCCAAGTAGGTAGAGAGGAGGGAACTAGAAAGAAGAGAAAGACTCAGACAAGGCTCGGATATGAAGTTTAAGTCCCCTAGTGGTTTGGGGGCTAGTTCCCACCCAAGGCCCTTGCACCTACATGTGTCGACGCAACGGTCAGTGAACCATGTGTGAATGAGACCCTCTGCTCAAGAGCCGAAAGGAGACAGGGGTCTCTTCCTTCGTAAGCTGCTGTGTCAGCGCAAGGTATACATACCCGTAGGCCTAACCTCTGGTCACCCGCACCCCCCCCCCCTACCTCCGTTCCAGGAGGGCTGGTGCCCACAAGTGATAATGAGAGAACAGAAGAGGGAGATGGAGAGGGAGGGAGAGAGACTGCAGACAGCCCTGAGAGGCTAGCTGGCCAAGCACGGACTGCATGTGGTAATCAGTACGAACGTCCCTACACTGTACATACAGAAAACCCCTGCGCAGTGCACTTTGATGATCATGTGCGTGAGGACGGACGAAGAAAAGATTGGGATCCATTTGTATAGAATATATAAAAAAGAGAACGGAAAAGGTTTCTAGCATACTAATCAAGGAAAAACACAAAGAAGGGGGATGTGGAAGAAAGGAAAGAAAAAGAAAGGCCAAGGGAAATCAGAGTCCCTCCTGGTGCTCGCTATGCCGATGGCCAAGAAACCTGGCCATGTACAAGAAAACCACCCGTAAACATGAAAATAATGTTCAAGGCTTGAGCTCTTCTGTCTATCTTTTCTTGCTGTGAACACAATCAATTGTCTGCCAGCCGTGAGGTCGTATCTTCTAAAACGCCCAAAAAGAAAGCACATGAAGAGATTAATGATATCTTTACATAAATCCATACCACCGACGAGGAAGGGGGGAAAAAACCGAGAGAGAGGAAAAACAAACAGGAAAGATAGAAGAAAGAAAGAAAGAAAGAAAGAAAAAAAGAAAAGAAAAGAAAAGACAGGTCTCCACATGTGCGAACCTGCTTACTAGAAAGCTGAGTGACACATCGAAATGGGCAGGGGACGCTCCAGCCGCCTCTCCCTTTCTCGCATAGGAAAAGAAAAGAAAGAAGAAAAAATAGAAGAAGAAAAGGGAGAAGAAGCAAGGACTGGGGACTGTCGAATGAATTGTTGGTGGCAATGTTGGCAAGTTGACTTGTATTGTGTGTCTTGATGACCCCCCCCCCCCTCGTCGGCATCATGGATCATCTGTTGAAACCAGCGGGCTCGAGTCTCGTCGACAGCTGTGAGTGGTTCGGCAACAAGTCGTATGATTTTGCGCCGTATGAATTGCCCTGGTAGTGATGGCTCGATCGTCCTTGTCGTGAGGCAGACTCGATGAGACAAAGCGTTGGCTGTCGAGGCTCGAACTCGTGTTTTCTCTTGTTGCCTTTTGTTTATATAGGCTGGATTTCTTGTGGGGGTTGGTGGAGGGGCAGGTAGATGCCGCCTCATTAGCGCTTGTAGACCGGCTCCGTGGAGCAGTAATTATCGAGAGGGTGTCCGCAAGCGATACAAGATGGTGTCGTTTTGGAATTCCATGGACCGTGCCCACACTTGCAACACACCCACATGAGGTACATGACCTTCTTGCTGCCCATCTCGGATGATAGAAGGATAGGTGGCCGACAATATACAGTAGGCCAGGTCGGGAAATGTTTTCAGGAGGGGTTGGTGGTGTGCACAAGAGCAGAAGATCCTGGCACTTGAGGATATGAGCTGATCAACAGATAGAAGCACTCCGGGCTTGATTGGCCCCGAGGATTGTGAGTGTGTGCAGAGAAGAGGATGAGTGCGAGTGAAGACCTTCATCCAGATCAGAGCCAAATAGACGGAATCAGGCATCTTAAGTACTATGCTCTGACTGCCGCCGTGAGGGATTAAGAACGAGGGCTGGCCCAGGATCGCAGTGCAGACATGGAAACACTCACATCAAGGCTTGCGGCAAGCAGTGGACACTGGCACCGCCTGGCAGCATCAGAGTCCACAGCCATCATCGATCGCATGGCCACGGATTCAAGGCTTACAAATTCCCTCAGCCATCTTTTCGCGTCGAAAGAGCATGGCCGTCGTGACTCTCAGGCTGCTTGGCCCCGTCTTTGCTTGTGACTGTTCCAGGCAACTCTCCGGGAGAGCGACATGGGCAACCTGTGATAACACGGATGAGTCGACAATCTCGGCCCATATGCGGATGGGTCTACCGTACTGTTTCAGAGGGTACTTCAGGTCATCAGAAGGGGGGACCAAAGGATCCCTTTCTCGGATCTTTCTCCACTTAGGGCTCGTCGAGAGAGGAAGGGGGGGGGGAGGGAGGCACAGAGGGACAGAGAGAGAAAGAAAGAGAGAGGAGGACCGAGGCGGTCTTCTCTGCCTCGCCGTCAAGGTGGCAGCGAGTCATCATCCACAAGCCCCAGGCCAAGCTGTGGCGTGGCTCCCACTTGTTCCTTCTCCCCTGCCCTC
The DNA here is from genome assembly GCA_014850475.1 of Cryphonectria naterciae. Lineage (NCBI taxonomy): Eukaryota > Fungi > Ascomycota > Sordariomycetes > Diaporthales > Cryphonectriaceae > Cryphonectria > Cryphonectria naterciae. The sequence goes on along the minus strand of JACWST010000038.1, from coordinate 45,587 downwards.
ATTCTCCCCGGGCGGCGATGTCGAGGGCTCTGGCCCCGAAGGGCGCGCACATAAAGACGCAAGGCAGGTAGATGGTGAGCATGCAGCAGCGGTGACGTGACGTAGCAAGTTGACGCACGCAGCATCCTCGGTGGCCGGCGGCATCGATTGATCTTTGCTGAAGGGGGTGAAAGAAGAAGAAGGAGAAAACAACAGGGGACCGCGAAGGCAGCGACGGAGCCGTGAGACCAATGAGCCCGCAGTTCCTCCACATGAGATTCGGTAAAGGTTTAGCTTTGACCGAGAGATCGGTATAAACACCTATGAGAGAGCTTCTCATTCTCGGCGAGGATTGGGCACGAGGACGACGAGAACGACGAAGGGGGGACGCCGGAGGCTGGAGATGATTGGTTGGCCGAATTCTGCTCATTATTGCTAAGCCGATGTAGTCATGCAGGTCATTCTAGACTGGCTGAGACCCCCCTGGGGAGGAGAGAGAGGAGGAGGGGGGCGGGGGAAGCAACCGCAGCATGATGAGAGGAAGAAAAGAACTGTAGGTGATTTGAGGGAGGAAAGAGAGTGCGCGTGTGCGCGGGAGAGAGACAGAGGAAGGAGAGATGGAGCGAGGGTGTGGCTGCCCCCATTTCCCCGGGAGGGTGGCCCCACTTAGAGCCGCATCCCAAAAAGAACGCGCAGTGGGCGGGTACCGTACTGTACTATAGTAAGTAGTAAGACTGACTTACCGGAGGAGGACGGGCCTTCCCAAGGCACCAGCGCAGCCAATTTCTTGTTTGAGTGGATTCAGAGTAAACAGACTCCGCCATCGCCCGAGATTTAGCTCTGTGACTGAACAAGAATGACTGCCATCCTCCTCCTTCTGAGCGTCATTTTTTTCTTCTTCTTTTCTTCTTCCCCCTCCGGCTTGGGCCTCATCCAAGAGAAGAGCCGCATGCCGCCCTAGGCACACACGCACACTCTCTCTTTCGCAGAGTGCCCTGAAACCGGCGCCCACCGCAGTGTGATGAATCACTTCCGTCCCCATTGCCCTTCGTCCCGCTCCCGACGCGGGGGCTTTGACTCACCTGAAGCATGTGCACACCGAGCTGCATCATCGGTCGGCGACATGGGAGGACCAGCTCTCCTTGCACCGCAGAGCCTCCCTCCCATCATCCATCGAGGCTACCGTCGGGTCTTTGGTCCACGCCGTTGTAGTTGCATGGTGATCAGCAGTCACCCAGGACGCTGATTGGTTCGTTGGTCTGCCGAGTCCTCGAGCCCCTTCTGCCTAGGGCTGTGGCAGGGTGCGGCCGAACCATCGCAGGCACATATGCACGTGCTTTCTCGAGTCATCATAGGCGTGACGCTTGGTGCATGCGTATCTGCACAGAACGTGTGCTGCCCCATCTTTGTCCCCTGCTTCCTCCCTCCTTTGAGCCGCATCGCCCTTGCCTGTCCCAAGGTCTGCCGTGTTCCCCCTCTTCTCCCTCTCCTCACCTCCCCCCCCCCCCACCTCCCAAGTGATGCACGCACGCTTATGTTGTCGAGCCTTGGAAGGTGAAAGAATGTGTGTGTATGGGTGTGGGGGGGGGGGGGGGAGGTCGTCGGCCTTTTCTTTCCTTGAACCAGGTTCTCTTTTCCTTGGTCATGGTGTTCTCTTGTCCTTGGCTGGTGGTGATTCTTCTCTTGGTCCGATCCCTCCGTTGCTGAAGAGCCGCCGCCGCTGGTAATGATCATCATTGCCAATATCATTATTCCCTAGTCAAAGTTGTCAAAGCATTCGGTAGCCTGGAGCAGCCTGTTGACCGGGCTTGAGTCCGAGACACACATGCTTGGCTTGGACAGGGACTCGTATCATTTGCTGGGCCATGAGGAGATGAAGCCCAGTTGCCTGGTCATGAAGAAAGAGAAGAAGAAGAAGAAAAAGAAAAGGAAAGAAAGAAAGAAAGGGAAGGGGGTTCCTGGATCCTAGATCCAAGTCCCTCCATCGCTCATGCATCGCTCGCCAGGGAGACCATCCTCGATAACGTTGGGATGCACACGGCATTTTTGTCAAGCCATCACATCAAATCGTTAGGAAAATGGGGCTGGTGAAGAAAAAAAAAGGGTCGCATACAAGAAAGAAGGATGTTCTGAATCGCCAAAGTAGGGTAACATGAGATGGATCAAGGCCAGACCTTTCCTAATCATGCTGTCAAGGTCCCTAGTAGGGCAATAGGAGGTTGAGAAAAGAGAAAAGAGGAGAGAGAGGAGAAGGCAAGGAGGGGGAAGGGGTGTTGAAATTGAAAGGACCTGCTCTTGGGTTGAAAGGGACCATAGGCGACGGTTGACGACTGGTGATCGGTTGATCGTTTTCTTTCCGACCAGATCTATTGCAAAGCAAACAATAGAGAGCGAACAGAATGAGAAGGGATAATGACTGGCCATCACCGAGCCTAGTGATTGCCCAAGTAGGCGCGAAACCCCATCCTCGCGAGTCTTTACACCAGAAAGCTGTCGGTTCTGGAATGTGAAAGTGACCCAGGGTAATGTCATTACGTGAAGGTGGCCATCCCAGGGAAAGCAGAGACAGAAGGAAACCAAAAGGGGGGAACTCTTGCCCTCTTTTATATTCCGAAAGATGAATCATTGAGGCTCAACAAAAGGAACTTTTGGTCTGCGTGTGATCGTTCAGATACGCGTGTCGCATTGTGGCTTGCTGACCAAGAAACAGGCGTGGTCAAAAGTGCAGATAGTTTATCTGCATCGTAGCCTGCTCATGCCCAAGAAAGTTAAGCAGAAGAGAAAATTTTGGAAAGGGGGAGAGGGGGGAGTCAGGATGTATTCACACCGGTGAGGCAGCGGTACCTAATCTATAATATACAGCATAGCATGAGCCGCACGAGGCGCCCGAGGGCTGCAGCACGTTCCGATCGCCTTATAGGTTTTGTCAGTAGTAGCGTTCGGCGTTTAGGTGACTGCACGACCGCGTGAACAGGGCCGCAGACGCGGGAAGCCAGGTGGCCAGCCCTACAGGCTGTTGTTGAGAAGACCGGGGTCAATTGGACATTGTTACCTCCCTTCAGGATCATATAAGCTCGTCATATGATCATGGTATAGATACGTGGCCACTGATGAGCCATGCCGACCTGCGGCTGTCACGTTGAGGCTCAAAATTGTGCCCACTAATTAAACAATATGTTCCGGGGTTAGCTTTCTCGCCAAATCAACGGGAGATGAGGCCAAATCCACCTCATCCGTGATTCCCCATAGCCAGGGGGGAGGGGAAAGAAAAGGGGAGGGGTGTGAAGAAACCATGTTCGAATCCGCACAGAACAACAAATCCTCAGGGGACAATCATTCTTCTGGTCTAAAGAAGCCCCCAGCCGGATGGGTTGAAGGATTCTAAAGGATTGACGATATTCGTGTGTTCCAGTTCATGTCTGGGGAAAGTGCTGATCCCAGGTGGTGATATAAAAAGTCATTGAATGTGAATCTGCCCCGTCGCAGAGCCTCACCAAGTGCCCATGGGCCACCAAAAGTACAGGGCGAGAATTATGCATAAAAGCATATATTGTGGCTTGTAGATAATGTCTGCAAAAATGTGCCCGTGCAGGCAGTGCACACCTTTGGATGTGAACCGATGATTGAGTGGATGGCGTTATAAAAATAAAATAAATTTTGAAAAATAAAAGGAGTCATCAGAGGACTCCAATACTACCAACGTGTTATTTCCAATATTCCAAGAAAACACTTGCCTTTGTAAAAATTGCCCTGCAAGGTATACAACACGAGGTGGCAATAGGTTTGCGCGTGCCTCGTGTGGCTTTGCTCGGGAACGGTATTTCCAACCTGCCCGCGTGCCGGGGGGGGGGTGTAGCCCGCCGCAATGGATCGCAATTCTTGCTTCTTTCAGGTGAATAATTGACAATTTGTGGGCCCATTTTCTCGTCCTTCTTATTCCGTAATTACCTGAAAGGCGGGCAGGACTTTTGTTGGTAGAGGGCACAGAGGAGACGAGAGAGCATGCAGTTGGGCGGTTGTGCAAGGCAGCACTCACAAGCACTCAGGCGGTGGCGGTGTGCCTAGAAGTTTCTACACTGGACACTGGAAAAACAAAGAGAGAAAAAGAAGAAAGGGGGGTAAAATAGCAGAAGCAATAACGAAGAAGCGCACTGGGATCCTGGGGCCTTACTGTGTCCATCAGGATGGATGGGACAGCAATATTACTATGGTGAACGGGTTCATCCTCTTCTAAATATGGCTATAAAGTAATTCACGAACCAATCAACCAGACGCCCCCCGCCCCTCTTCATCATCGAGCGACCTTGAGAACCAAAACACAGAGATGAGATTCCACCGAAATAAGGGAGCCAAAATTAGAAATAAGAACAAACAGACAATTTACAGGGGGGTCGAAAAAGCAATCAGAATTGGACGAGTGGTATGTGCCCCCAGCCTTCATTTTATTATTTCTTCTGATCTCATTTGGTGTTTGGCGACCTCGGGAGACGCGGATGGATCCCGAGCTGAGGCCAGCAGCGGGCTCACGGTTGGAACCACGTCTTGGGCTATGGTACGATGGAGTGATGTCTGCCTAGGTAGGTTTGGCTGGTGTAGAGCTGTTGCGCGCTCTCGTGTTTCGTCTGCCACCAGGTTTGTCCTTTCTCTGCATTTATGCAAAAGCGATTCCCCTGGGGCGGGAGGGTAATTATGTTTCATCTGGACCGTCCTACTGCGATGCCTGGAGCGTGTGAGACTTGATTAGGCGGAAATCACCAATACGGCAGGCAGGGGTTTGGGGGGGAGGGGGGCCTGCACGTCCTCATGGTAGCCTGATCCATGCACGATAGTCAGGTACAAGCAATGTCGGGTATATCTCTTACACCATCGCAGTATTGCAGTAGTAGAATGTATCCATAAGGAGTCATCGGGTACTACTGCTACCATGTGTACATAGTAACAATACAGGGCGTAGTGGGGAAGGAATACTTTGGCTATTTACTTCTTTCTTAGCTTGCGCACGCTGGCCAGGCAGCAGCAGGGTAGGTCTTCTGCAAGGACAGCTTGGTCACGACGACAACTCAGCAAACAAGCTGTCACTTGAGAGGGGGGGGGGGGAAATAAGAGGGAAAAAATTACAATGTCGTCATGCCCCTCACCCCACATCGGCACAATGGGGGGCGGCTACTGACGAGGTTCAAAGGTTGATGATGATGATGATGATGATGAGATGCTATGTGCTGCTGCTGCTGCTAGGCTAGCAGATGTCTACTACTAAAAGTACTTAGTTGGTAATTGCACTGTGAGCATCACTGTCGCCTGCATTCTGTCTCTCTGTCTCTCTCTTCCAGCCTGGACTTTGTTGGGACGTGAGCATGGGCGATACAGATCATGTCCTTCCTGCCTGCCTTACCCCTCCTCTCTCTCTCTCTCTCTCTCTTTCTTGAGATGCAGAAGCTCCTACCCAACTTTGGACATCATCGACAAGGGCAACCGCCATCTGGACGATCGCGCTAGATTAAAAAATCAAAAAATAATAATAATGCAAAACACACACAACCTAGATGCTAATCCTTTTCCCGTTCCAATCTCACCCACCCACCAGGTCTCCACAGTGCCTCTCCACCAGTTCAAGCTCACCTCCCCACCACCCTGTAGCCTCCACCCTCTTCGCACCCACACTCACTCTTGTCCTTGTTTGGTTGGTCCGTTGGCCGTTCGTTCGTTCACATGTCTCTGCTAAGGCAGTCCGTCCTAGGCCTGGAGATTGGGAAACCAAGTAAGCTCTCCTTCCCGTTCCTCCCCCCCCCCCTTCTACCTTTCTCTTCTCTATCCTCCTCCCTCTTCCATCCCCAACACTGCGATTTTCGCGTGTTGAAGAGATTCCTTTGAACGTGGCGTGGTGTTGACGTGGTGGTAGGAATGGCTGAAGGCTCCAGGCCTCCTTCAGTGGCGTCCCTCGCTGCCGCCTCTGTCGCGGCCCATGGGAAGTGCCCGATCCAATCACGAGCAAGAAGTCACAAGTCCCCGACGCGTTGGACGACGCGTATCATTCCCTGGTTTCTTCTCTGCGTCATCACTTTCTCTTCCTGGACGCTTACAAAACCTATCTGTGGTGAGCATCCTCCTCTCCAGAAAACCCCTGCCCAAAGATGTGTGAGACCGATGCTTGACGGATATGCTAACTTGAAACCCCCCTCCCCCACCTCTTGTTCCCCCGGCTCAGTCGACTTCTTCTTCCGCAAGCACGAGAATCGCAAGGCCATAGCCTTTCTCGTTCTGCACTATGCCTTCTTTGTCCTCATGCTCACCTCCTACGGCCGTACCCTCTATGTTGTGAACTATGTGCCGGGCCTGGTCCCTCGTCTGCCGAAACTGGGCCTCAAGCACTTCTTCACCCGCGATGTCTTCACCTGCCGGAGCGACGGCATGCCCCTCTGGTGCCAGGACTGTCAGAACTGGAAACCCGACCGGGCTCACCACAGCCGTGAGATCCAGAGATGCGTGAGGAAGATGGACCACTATTGCCCTTGGGCTGGAGGCATGATCGGGGAGACATGTAAGTACACACACACTCGACGGAGCAGCTCAGTGCCACCAAGTTTTTTCTTTTTTTTGGGGGGGGGGGGGGGGTTTTCCCTTTTTTTTTTTTTTTTCTTCCCCTCGCTTTCTTGTTTTCCCCTTCCCCCCCCCACCCGCCG
>JACWST010000038.1:20531-31150 GCA_014850475.1 Cryphonectria naterciae | reverse complement strand
AAAATACCCAAGGACAAAATTAATTAAAAGAAAAGAAAGAAAAAAAAAAAAAAAAAAAAAAAAAATGCTAGTATCAGTTCGGTCCTCTGTGACAAATGTCAGCCTCGACACAACCGAGATGATGTTCTCACCAGGTAGCTACGGCTCAACAGCCCTTTTTGGGACAAAGTGTAGTCCCCGGGCGGATCCACCGAGCCCTCATCCAGGGCTTCAAACCTTCTTGTAAGACCCTGTGATGTGCCCACCTCGTCATGCTCGGGGTATCGAGCATGCTGCTGTGCTGGTACATGATGGGTGATTGGGGGGGGGGGGGGAGTCAGAGCTTTCTCCACGCCTGAACCCGAAAGAAGGAGATGAGAGAGGGATGTGTGTGATGTTGTAGCCCGAGAATGTTGTGGAGCAGTGGCAAGATAGAATGGGTCAAGAAGCTGCACCAGAGGAAGGAATCTTAGGATGTGGAGGCTGGTAGGGTAGTAGGGCGTCGGACAGGACGATATGGAGCCACGTAAGGGGGCCGCACATCCTGCGAAGGAAGGGGGAAAGGAAAAAGGTCGACTATGAGCTCCAAAACTAGTGGGTGGACGAGGCGCTAAAGCCTCTGGTTGGCGGCGGAAGCTTCTTGGAAGCTTCAGAAACCTCGCTGCACTTGTCATGCTCGAGAAAACGATGCCGGAGGGTGTTGCCAGTGTGCTCATTCTGCGGTAGGCCCTATGGCTGTCGGGGCCCTGGCGTCGCAGAAAAAGATGAGCCGGATACCATCACTATAGAAAGAGAAAAGGGGCTTGTTGTGGAGGGGGGGGGGGGAGGAAGCAGGAACAGGAATAAGAAAAGGGGAAAACAGAAAAGGAACATCGTTGTAAAAATCCATCACACACGTGGCCGGGCACGGCGCGCGATGACAGCAGCCTTGTGCGGACAGAGGTGATGGCAGCACGCCGGCCGGTCTGTCCATGTTCCCTCGTCCTTCCGTCTCGGTGTACTAGTATCGTGTCGAGGGCACCTGAAAAATACAGCCATATTCATCCCATAAAGAACGACACGACGAGTCGTGTGCGTCTCTCTTGCCCTATGATGAAGTACAAACCCGAGCACATTGACGGGGTGGATGGGGAACTCACTAGTTGACCCAGAGCCTTTTCTTTTCTTTTCTTTTTCTCTCCCGCACTCATAGATCAAACACAGAAACGGAAGAAGAAAAGCCGATCGATTCTGCTCCGCCGGAGGGAAATCAGACGGTAGGAGCCCAAAGCATGTGGGGTGGAGCATGCTATGGCCACAGCCTTATTACGCCAACAATGAGATAGACTTTCAATGCGATTCCTGAGGTCATCTGACGCAGTGCATATGCACGGCAGACACAGTATTAGGACGCGATTTAGATCTCCCTCCCAGGTGTCTCCATCAAAATTCCGAGGAGACCACGTTGCGCCAGGCTCTGCGATCACGTGGGTTCGATGGACTGCGGAGGAGTGAAGGAAGCCCTCCCCGCCCCCCCTTCGGGCAAAAATTCCCACCTCGACTCGGCTCGCCCTGCGGTTTGAGGTTAGCAACTTTGTACTGAACCGAAGGAACAAAACGTGTGAGATGGAGAAATATGCCAGGGCAGAAACTGACAAGAGCCCCTCAACACCATCACTTTCGAGGCGACGATGCGGACTTCCATTGTTGGGCCGCCCCGACGGCTGTCGGGCACTGAGGCCCAAGTTCTTCTCGTGGATGAGCACTGGAAAACTAGAATCAGGGCTATGCATGTCGATGTGGTATGCTGAGGTTCTCGGTCATGGTCGATCAAGGCCATGGTGATCTATCTAGTATGCATGCTCGGTAACGCCGACGCGTCGTGAAGTAGCAGCAGTAGACCGGACTGGGAACGGAGGATCGGGGCGAACACGAGCAAAGCAGGAGTGACAGTCCTCCCAGCCCATCAACATTGCTACTTGAAATTGAGACCCAAAGCCAGATGAGCTGCTGGTTGCAGGAGTGATTGCGCTGCTTCCGCCCTCGGCAAGCAATGATGGGTCTCCATCGGGAGGAACATTGCCACACGTACCGTACCGTCAGTCCTCGATCTGCAAGAAAAAAGAAAAAAAAGTGCGGAAGTGTCAAAGACCCTAAATGAGCATATCATGCGATTAGACAGAGGCAGAGAGAGAGAGAGAGAGAAAGAGAGAGACAGAGGATGGACGGTTCCCAGGATGCATGGCATGTAATCTGAAGCAACAACAGCGAGGATGGTCAGCCCAGAGCCGATATCTTGCAGTGTTCACACGATGTCACACTTGAGCATGGTTAGTTCTTTGGCGGGCATCCAACCCCCCCGCTTCCCCTCCAACGCCAGGTAGGACAAAGATCCCATGCGGTAAGGATAAGCCGCGCAAACTGTTGCCTCTCGTGATGAGTTTGACAACACCATCTTTTGAACAGACTGACCATCGAGTCGAATCTGTCTGGTTGCGGCTCATGGGATCTGCCCCGGTCCACTGGGGAAGACAAGTGGCGCACCCGCTAATGCCTCCTGATGGAGCCTCGCCAAGGCGGTTTATCTCGAGCACGTCGTAGACAACACAGGTCCGCACTTTGCATTCCCAAGTGTGCGCATGGAACGCCGACAGTGAAGTTGAAGCCCATAGGTGTACGAGTAGATTCTCCTCAGCGTCACACGCTCTTCAAGAAGGCAAGAGGGAAGTGACCGCATGAACCACCGCCGCGGGAACACAGCATGAGTAAGCACCCAGCAGCATCCAGCAGAGGATGAGAGAAGAAGCAGAAGAGGAAGAAGAAGAAGATGATGATGATGAAGGACAAGAAGAGGGGCGTAGCCTCCCTGTCCACCTTGTTCGATCTCAGGATCCAATCCCTAATAGGGTAACCCGATTGTGCAGTGGATGTTTTGGACACTCGTCGTGGTGCTTGCTCGCGCGCTTTTAGGGCCATCAGTTGAGCAGAGACGGTACATCTCCAGGGTTCATCGTATTTAAAACCGAGGCATCATGATGAAGATGAGTTGGTAAATGGGGCGCATCTTCTCCTTCACTTCGCGAGAGAGAGAGAGAGAGAGAGAGAGAGAGAGAGAGAGCAGTGGTGAATCACAATGGGGATGGACCGTGGACAAGAGGAGACGTTGACTGAGGCAGTTAGTGTGTTGTGTACTTCACGAGGTTGAGTTGGTTTACCCCATGCAGGGTTCATTGCACTAACAGCAGCACATGACCAGACAAGTGCAGATCTGTTAACGCCGCTAACGTCGCCTTTGCGAAAATGCAGGGTTATGCCCCTAAACCGCCCGTCGTGAACGTCCTCGCACTTCACGGGAAACGACCTCAACCCAAACGCCACTGCTGTGTCCTGAGATCCTGAGGCGCTGCAGACCTTACCCAATGTCTCTCGTCCCAGCCTACCCCGTCATGCGTTCTTAGGATATCGGCATGAGTGCCTGAATCAACCACCACATCACCTGGCGCCATGTCGTCACCACCGCCAAGCTTCAGGCAGTCGTCGCCGGCTGGTGCTCCCGGACGCCAGAGATCCAAGTTCACGTATCGCAACTTTGCTCACCTGGCATCCTATTCAACATCATGCCCCCTCCGAGTCGTGGCCCATATCGACCTGGATGCCTTCTATGCGCAGTGTGAGATGCGCCGCTTGAACCTTCCCGACGACCAGCCCCTAGCTGTGCAGCAGTGGTATGGAGGCTCTCCCTCCCTCTTCTTCGAAAGACTTTTCTTCGATACAAGAAGGAAGAAGAAGGAAAGATGAAGAGAAAAAGAACTATGCTGACAGATGCGCCAGGCAAGGCTTGATTGCTGTCAACTATCCCGCCAGGGACAAGGGCGTGGGACGATTTCATGACATTGGCGAGGCAAAGAAACTTTGCGAGAACCTCATCTGTCAGCATGTCGCGACCTGGCGAGAGGGCGAGGAGAACTGGGCGTACCGAGACGACCCCGTGGTGAACACTGACAAGGTGTCACTGGACCCGTGAGCACACTCCTCTCCCAGCGTTTTTTCTTTCCTTTCCTTTGCTGCTCGTGGGGGAACGCAGCCAGCAATGCAGCACGCATCATGTTGATGCTTCAGTACTGCAGATACCGGATGCAGTCGAGGAACATCCTGTCTGTCATCAGGGAGTCACTTCCGGCAGATCTCCAAAAGGTCGAGAAGGCATCCATCGACGAAGTGGTGAGTGCTCGTTCCTAATCCCCGTATCTCCCCTCTCCTGGCCCTGAGAGATGTATCCTTCTAACCTCCCATGTCTTCCCACAGTTTCTCGACCTGTCTGCTCAAGTACATTCTATCATGACCACGCGGTTCCCAGAGCTCAACCGCCCGCCACCCTACGATGATCCTACTGAGAAACTCCCTATGCCGTCCATCACGGCACTGGACTGGAAGGCCGACGCCCTTGTGGACCTCGATGTTACAGAGAGCGAGACTGACGACCCGGACTGGGACGACGTGGCAATCCTGGTCGGGTCAGAGATTGTGAGGGGCGTCAGGACGGCCATCCGTGACAGGTTGAACTTCACATGCGTAAGCACCCCTCCCCCCTCTCTTACACTCAGGCTGCAGTATGAAACTTGGAAAACCAGCTGACCAGCTTCCTGGTGCAGTCGGCAGGCGTTGCCCAAAACAAGATGCTATCGAAACTGAGCTCTGGCTCCAAGAAGCCCAATGGCCAGACAGTCGTCCGGAATCGCGCCATTGCTCACTTCCTGTCAAGTTTCAAGTTCACCAAGATACGTAACTTGGGCGGCAAGTTAGGCGACCAAGTCGCGCAGACATTCGGTACCGACTCCGTCAGTGAGCTGCTGTTGGTACCCCTCGAGCAGCTCAAGCTGAAGTTGGGCGACGACACGGGAAGTTGGGTATACACTACCATCAGGGGCATCGACCAGTCGGAGGTTAACTCCCGGGTCCAGATCAAGTCCATGCTGTCGGCCAAGTCATTTCGGCCGAGCATCAACAGCACCGAGCAGGCCATCAAATGGCTTCGCATCTTCGTGGGTGACATCTTCTCCCGCCTCGTCGAAGAGGGTGTCCTCGAGAACAAGAGGCGTCCTCGGACCATTAACCTTCACCATCGCCACGGAGGTCAGACCAAATCCAGACAGAGCCCAATCCCTCAGGGAAAACAAATCGACAAGGAGATGCTGCTCGGACTCGGAAAACATCTACTCAGCCAGATTGTCATGGAGGGCAAGGTATGGCCCTGCGCAAACCTGTCGCTCAGCGTGGGTGGTTTCGATGAGGGTGTGACCGGGAACATGGGCATCGGCGCGTTTCTTGTCAAGGGGGAGGAGGCACAGGCCCTGAAGAGGACCTCTCGCGAGGCCCCCGAGGAGTCGTCTCCAGACCACCACCACAACCATCATCCCTCGGACAAGCAAAGAAAACTGGACCAAAAGCCTGGCATCCAACAATTCTTCTCGAGACAGCCCGACAAGTCTGCAGGCGGCGGCACCCCCTCTTCGAATACGAGCAACGGAGAGGTTGAAGGCAGCGAAACGTCGCACGGTCACGACGGCGATCCTATCTCAGAGCAGCAGTCTGCATCTGCAGGAGTTTATGCGAGGGAGGGAGTTGACCGTGACCGCCAGATGCAGGTCCCAATCACGGCTTACACGTGTGAGCGCTGCAGGGAGGGCTTCCAGTCGGCCGAGGGGTTTCAGTGTCATCAGGATGAGCACCTTGCTAGAGATCTCCAGGAGGAAGAACGTGGCAGTCGAGCATTTGTCGGCCACGGTACTGCACCTGCAGCTGCATCCTCCTCCTCGTCATTATCATCATCATCAGCTCGCATCAACACCTCCCGCACGGGAACCGCAGGTGCAGCGGCAAAACGGCCCACCAACAAGAGCAAGCAGAAGATGGAGGCTGGTCAGAGCAAGTTGAAGTTTGGATGACCGGGCCTTAGACCATGAAAACAGGGGGGGGGGGCGGGCCCACTGTGTTTTGGTGTCCAATAAGACGGAGCAGAGAGAGTTGCTTCTCGCCAGCGAAACAATCTAGCATGCTCTGCGAGCCATTTGGGGGATGATGAAGGCGAGAAGAGTCCACGCGTCAAGGACATGTGGCCATCCGTCAGGTGGGATCATCTGCCAGGAGAAGATACAGCAGGATGAGCTTCTGTGTCCCTGTTCCACTACAGCAGAGCCAGCGGTGACCGGAGCACACCAGGTCCTTGTCCGATGGAGCCTCACCTTTTCGAGTCTCAACAAAGAAAACGCAACCTCGACCGCTTCTCCGGCCCAATACCCACCGACCATGTTGCACCATCCAGCCTGTAATATAGCGAGGCGGCAGATCAATCTTGGCCCTCGCCTCGCTTGCTCTGGAGCCCTGACTGCTGACCACACACGCGGGCGCGCGCGCGCGCACGCACACACACCTCGGTCAGAATGACGCATGTTGAACCAGCCCAAGTCTTGAGATTGCGTCCGCCTCTTGTCTGGAGAGGGGCAGGCGAGGGACGAGGCACAGTACCTGCAAGGACGAGGTTGGGTCGATCTGCACGCATGCCGTCCTGCCCTCCCACCAGGGAGACAGAATATACCCCCATCCACACGAGTTCGTATGGAGCAGAGCCAATATCATCGCATCCACGACAACCTTGACTACATACATACTACTCCATTCACTACAGTACATCCTGTGGTGCCACGACAATGCAAGTGGCAAGTCTCGCAACACACTTTGTTCCATCGTGAGCCCCTTTATTTAATATGGTTCCGACTGCCGTCACGACGCGGGTACGACAGTTTATCTCGTTCTCGCTACAACGTGCCTCATCAGGTGAAGGTTGTCTTGTCCACATGCAGCGTACTGTACCATGTACTATGTAACTCTGTATCAATATCTGTGGTGTGGTCGAGATGCCGATTGGACAATACCAGGGCGCCTTGGACCCATAACCCCTGTTCCCGCCTAAGGTCAGGCTCCAGCGCATTGGAGCCCAACAGCCTCAGGCCAAAAAGGGAAAGAAAAAAAAAAATAGGAAAACCCACACACAAGAAATTTCGCACCACCTCAGTGAGCAGACCCAAGAGGGCAAGCAACCGTCCTGCTCTGCTCTGATTTGTCTGCTAAATACCAGCGCCATTGCTATCGTATGCACGCTCGGCAGTGCCTTAAGTGGTCTGGTTTTTTTCTTTCTGGGGGGGGGGAGGGGGGTTGGACCACAGGCACCATCGCAATTGTCGGTCGATATGCGGGCATGGAGATGACTGCTGCATATGAGCTTGCCACTGGGCGATAACAGCGATGGGTGGATGGATGGGTGGACGGACCAGGAATCAGGAATTTGGACGGCCACTCCCTCCCCCCCCCCGGCTCGCCAACCTGATGATGATGATGATCTTCGTCCTTGTGATGCAGTCAGTGTTATGGAAGTACCACCAAACATAGTACGTAAGATTGCGCGGCGTGATGACCAGCAGCCTTGCCACCAGGAGCAGCCATGTCGGTAGGGTAGCAATGGCGCCTCGTGTGAAAGCCAAGTCAGACACACACATACACACACCACACAAACACAAAACAAAGAAGATGTGGTGACAGTCATGGGACAGCCCGGCTCTTCAGAGAGAGGTGTGTGTGTGTGAGTGTGTGTGTTTGAGTGAGTGAGTGAATGGTCGGAACATCATGTATCGACGGTCCACAGCATCTGTGTACAACAGAGATGGTGGAATAAATCCGCTGGCATAGCCGGAGAGGGTACAAAATTGTGTGTGATGTGGTTCTGCCCTCCCATCAGCCGGACCTCGCTTTCTCCACGAGCCAGTCTGCTGCTGCTGCCAGTGTAAGCTAACACCCAAAAGGATCCCGACTTGAATGCGGCTGCAAGCCTTGGCTGAGGGCAGTCGCGAGCTGATTACGAGCGAAAGCTTCTGTGCTGTATCCCATAATCCATTCTTGCTGACGATAGTAGCCTAGGTAGATTTTGGTAAGAGAAGGAGAGAGAAAAAAGGAAAAAAAGGTCCGGACCCGACGGACATGGCGAGCTGGGGGGGATCTCCCTCTCACCGCCGGGCTAGGCCTGCTGCATCTCTGTCATCGTCTGGCGGTGGTGGTATGTCCTTCTTCCCCTTCGCTGACAAGGTCTTGAGAAAAGAGGAAGGGTTGTACAGACCGGAAAAGTCGGGCTCTCAGTGAGATTGTACCTCCCCGGAAGAACCGACTGGCTGGTTATGTTGACCAAAGAGATGTGGACGAGTGTCTCGGGCTTTGAGGCAGGAGGGGGCGGGGGGAAAACAAGCGAGCGATCACGGAGGATGCCGTCTTGCCCGGCAGCAGGTTCTCGCTCATTCGGATGCAACCTCGCCAAGGTCGTCATCCTTCTGACTACCATCATCATCAGTCAATCAATCGATATCAATAACAGACGGCTTCCTGAACCTGCAACGGCGACGTCTTTTCTTTAGCCCCCATCATGCATGTGTTTCGATGTTGCCGTTGCAGCACTTGTTTTAGGTACATTTGATGACCCCAAATCTAGTGGGCGAAAGCCGTGTGCTAGAGTTGCCTTACTACCCAAGTATAAGCAAGGTACATACATACATACAGAGGAAGGGGGGAAGTGGTACCGCTTGGCCGACCAACCAGGCCCTCCCACGCAAGCGGTGATCTCCCGCAGGCTTCACCGGGAACCTTGTTTGGGACCTTGTTCTGCTGCAGAATGGAAGTTGTACCATGTACTACAGTACTGGGTATGTATGTACATAATGGTAGGGGCAGGGGCGTGGCCAGAACCTTTTGGTCACGTATTACGATACGCTGGTTATTGCGGTACATTCTGTGGTACTACGTGCCACACACATATGTACTGTAGGTAAGCGCGCACACACACACACACACACACACACACACACACACACACACACACCTCCCTCTGGCTCGCACGCAACGCTCATGCTTCCTCTCGGAGGGCATGTCCAGTCGATGACCCAGTCCTATGCTGACAAGCCTGTGGTTGCGCAGCCCCTTTTACGTCCTTTGAAAGGGAAAATGGGCTGGTTGTTCAATCACGAGCTGTCTCGCGCGAGCTGAGGCGGTTTTTGGAGACCTCGAAGGAGAAGGAATCAACTCCAGCTGCAGCTTTGTTGCATGACATGACGGTGAGATGCTCGCTCGTTGGCGCTCTCTCCCTCTCTCTTTTTTCCCCCATGCGCGTTGCCTGACGTGGAGAGAGAGAGAGAGAGAGAGGACAGCCCAGGAAAATCCGACAACACCGACCCAATCTTTTTGAGGATACCCTTGAATGTCGTCAAGAGCTGCCTGACAAGCCCGGGAAGCCCCTGTTCCCGTTGCATCGGTAGACTCCCTAATCCTGCATCTCAGGAGAGATCTACGGCGCTCTGGTCAGGCTGTTGGCCTGGCCTTGGTGTGGCCCGTAGCTCCACCGAATTGGCCCCCAGCCAACGGTAGGCCCAGGATGAGATCCAGCAGGCCCATGTATTTCCCACTAGTGACCTGCCAACCACCTCTCTCTGGGACGTATGGAGATCCTATGGAAACAGGCCACTACTTGCTTACTGTGTGTGTGTGTGTGTTCCAGTGCTATGTGTATCCCCTCCTCCCTCTCCCCCCCTGTGTGGCCGCCTAGCCTTGCCTCTCTGTTTTGTATTTTTTTGGTTTGGGGGAGGGGAAGGGGGGGGTGGTTGGGTGGGTTTGGGCCTTCCACAGAGGGCCAGAAGCCCTGTTGGAGAAATCTGAACTGGGAAGGATCCACCGCGTAGTAGTGTACTGTAGCAGGCGCAGGCCGCCTATCCTGTCGTTTATCGTTCAACCACCTGTGCCTTCCTGGGAAGGCACTCACTAACTCTGGGTCTGAAAGAAGTCATTCGCTCCTCTTTAGCTAATGGTCAAAGGCCTCGCCCCCCCCCCCTCTCTCTCAACCCACCTCCCCACCGCTGTTCCTTTTTCAACCGGCTTCTCCCCATTCTCTTTTTCCCCTCCGACCGACCACCCTGTTTCTCTTCACAACCTTCCATAACCACCCACTGGCCGTGGACGTCTAGACATCCAAGCATTTATCCCTTGTTTCTCCCCTTCCCTCCCCAGGTACCATCTGTGTGTCCTTCTTCTTCTTCTTCTTCATTACACTCTGCGCACATTCTCTCTCTCGTCTTATCTATCTGTGTGTTTTTTTTTTAGAGTTGAACAGGAAAATCCCTCTATTCCTCTCGTTCTCACCCACCCCAGAGACAGGACGATCTGCACTTTTAGTTGCTTTTCTTTCTTGCCACCCCAGGCCCGCACACGATGTCTTCAAGAAGAGACGGCGCTTCAGGCGCGGCGCAGTCCTCAGCGCCACGACAAAACGAGTACTTTGTACCTCGCGATGGGATAGACCGCGAGGTCATCACCGCCGACATTTGTCGCTACCTTGGCAACGATGCGCTCGTCCGACCTGGAACCTATACTGTATGCCTTTGCGCCTCTCCTCTCTTTCGCGTTGCTGCCTGATTCTTGGCGCGCGCTTTTGCGCCACAACACCAATTTTTTTGGGGGGGGGGGGGGGTGAACGCATGTCCGTAAAAAAGAAAAAAAAAAAACCTTAGGATGTTGCCCTTTTCCCCCCGGCCCCCCCTCGCCCTCCCCCCGCACCAGATCAACCGCCCGCC
>JACWST010000389.1:5969-20744 GCA_014850475.1 Cryphonectria naterciae | reverse complement strand
GTAAACAAACGCCCGTATATGCAAGTCATTATTCGATCCGTCAACTCAGCTAGATCCACAATCCCCCCCCCCCCCCCCCCCCCCCCCCCCAAAAAAAGAAAAAAAAAAAAAAAAAAACCACAAAAAAAAAAAAAAAAAAAAAAAAAAAAAAAAAAACCCCTCCATTCATCATCATCAATCAATCAATCAATCAATCAATCAATCACCTTGCCTTTCCTTCCCCATATTTTTTTTAATCCCACGGCAGATCCCGATCCCCCACGCGCGTACACGTCAGATACCCGATCGCCTCCGCCGCCCGGCTCCCGCCCGTCAGGTCCAGCTCGAGCCCGCTCCCCATGAGCGGCCTGACGACCTCGCGCGCGAGCGCCTTCAGCTCGTCGACCCTCTTCTCGAACCGCCGCAGGTTATCGCGGCTGTACATGTCGGGCGATAGCTTGAGGAACCGCTTGCACTCGTCGTGGCCCAGAAAACCGGCGCCTGTGGGATGGCCTAGCGTCCTGTACGTCCTGCCCAGAGATGACAATGGTGGGATGACGGGGATGGGTGAGATTCCCGTGTTCGTGTTGGAGGAGGTGGGCACGAGCGCTGTGGAGTTGGCCGTGTTCGTCCTGTGCCGGCCGGTGTTGGCGGAATTGTGGCCACCACCGCCACCGACACCGCCTCCCCCTCCTCCGCCTCCCCTCGAGCCGGGAGACTGGTGATGCGGGGTGGGCGCAGGCGTGGTGTTGTCGGCCAACCACTGTCGGAACAGGCTGACGGCGAGCCAGTCGAGGTAGCCTGTGGCAGGGGTGACGCGCTCGCCGGAGCGGGTGGTGAGGTTAAGGCGGAACAGCCGGCCCTCGACGCGGGCGACGGTTTCTTCGAGCTCGTCGACCTTGTCCTCGATTATGTCGATGACGGCCTCGGGCATGGTGTTGCGCAGGCTCCGCTCGCCGGCGGGCCACTGGCCGACGACGTGGATGAGGGCTTCTTGGAAGATGATGCGGCTGCGGGCGAGGTAACCCAGGCGCAGGTAGCTGATGGGGTACTTTGCGATCTGCTTCCAGAGGCGGCTCTGGAACTGCAGCAGGTGGTGGTCGACGCGAGGCCCCACGACGGTCAGGGCGTCGTACTGGTCGGCCAGGGTCAGGAGGGACTTGCACTGCACGTAGGCGTCGGCGATGTTAATCCCATCCAGGACAGGTGGGTGGTTGTACATGATGCGGAAGAGGTTGTCGTAGTCGCGCAGGATGTCCTGCTCGTCCTGCGTTGGCGGGGGCAGGTCGGCGGCGGTCGTGGTCGGCGGCAGCGGCGGTGGCGGGTAGTTGTACCCTGCGTGGCCGCCGGCTGATGAGGTGAGGGGCAGGTTGGCCACAGAGCGGAAGAAGTCGCGCGAGGACGAGTGCGAGTGGCCGTGTTTCCTCCCTCCACCGGTCGAGGAGACGCTGCTGGCCGTGGCCGAGCCAAAGATGGATGTTGGGCTAGCCAAGGAGCCGGCCGCCGCCGCCGTGATATGATCCCCGTCGCCGCTCTCCTCCTTCTGCACCAGCATCGGTATGTCGTCGCCGCCAGCGCCGCAGTCCAGCTCGTACCGCCACCTTTTCCTCGGCGGACCACCCACCCTGGTGAGCGCGCCTGCTGCGTTGTTGTTGTTGGTCGTCCCGGCAGGACCGTCCTCCCCTATCCTCGCCAGCTCGGTACCCGTTGTCGAGGCGGAGGGGGAGGCGAGGACGACAGGGGCGGGCAGCTCCTTGGCGCGGCTCCAGACCTCGCTGGTGCTGGCCTCGAAGAAGCCGCTGCACCGGGTCAGGGTGTGACGGTGCAGCAGGTAGCGGTTCTCGTGGCCGCTGGGGACCTTGACGACGATTTCGACGTCGCCCGAGTGGCTAAACCAGGGGAACTCGTTCTGCGGGACATAGGCGCTGGGGCCGCCCGCGTAGGAGCGGTTGTAGTGGCGGCGGTCGTGGTGCTCGCGGCGGGAGGAGAGACGGTGGCGGCCCGTGGTAGAGGCCGTGCCGACGACGGATTTGGCGGCGCTGCGGAGATTGAGGAGGGTCGTCGAGCCCGAGGAGGCACCCGAGCCCGAGAGCGACGAGTGGTCAGGTTGGGAGACCATGGCTGCTGTTGAGCTCGGCGCTCGACTGTGGGCTTCGAACCACTTTTTTAAGCGGCCTGGCTGGTGACAGGCGTGATTGCCTGGAGGTGACCAGGTTTTTTCTTCTTCTTCTTGGTCGTATAGTCTTGGTAGAATGCAGCTTTGAGAACCGACTCGGACTTGGACTTGGATCCAGAAAGGGAGACAGGTAGGTAGGTCTAGGTCAGGTGAGGGGGAGGGAGAGAGAGAGGGGGATGGAGGTAAGTAATTGCGAGGTTGCGTGTTGAGTTGGACTGTTTCGGCTCGGTCCAAGATTGACGTCGATTATCTCGTGTGGCTGGGGAGCCAGCCCGCAGGAAGTCGCAACCGAGAAAGTACTAGCAAATGTGCCTGCAAAGAAACAAGAGAGAGGGGAAGACGGGTTAGAACGAGCAGCAGAGAGAGAGCAGACGACAGCAGACCAAGACACATTCAGGATCCAAGATCCACTCAGCTCAAGTAGGAGAGGGGGATACGATCATGAGAGAAATATGAAAGAAAAGAAAAATACAAGTGAGTTGGGAGCTGAGAGACAAGACAGAGAGAGGGGTGGTTTGTGAGGGGTACGGCAAGGTCTCTCTCCCATATTCTCCCTGTACTGCAACCGAGAAAAAAAAAAATTACAAGCAGTATCGAGAGTAGAATGCAGAAGAAGAAGAAACAGGAAAGAAAAAGCAAATCAAGTCCAGCGACAGACAAAACAAACAAAACAGAAGGAAAAAAGAGGGTAATAATGGTATTGTTGACTAACCTTGCCGGGCAGACTATGGGCACAGCCCACAACCCACGGATGGATGGAGACACGATCACCACAAGCTCGTCTGGGGGGGAGTCGAACCACGAATACCTGCGTCTGGGCGATGCTGAGTGGATGGGCTCTTCGCAAGGGGAGCGGGCGAGGGCGAGAGCGGTGCCTTCGTTTTGCCACCAAGCTTCCAGGGGCGGCTGACAATCTCGAATGGGAGGTCGACGGCTTTTGTCGGGGGTATATCTTGCTGGGAATGAGATGGAAATGGGAGGATCTGCGATTTTCACTCCCGGGACACAAAGCAGTCAGGAAAGAAGAGAAATTAATTTAAGAGACGGCGAGAAGAGAGGAATCGGGTAAAAGTTCTAGAAAGAAGAGAACAAGAGAAAGAGAAGGGGGGGAGAGAGAGAAAGAAAGACGATGAGATAGATGGAGATGCAAGGGCGGGGAGGGGAGAGAAAGGGACACCGAGGAGAAATACAAAAAGCAAAGAGAAAAAAACAATCATCCAAGGCTCGAGACAATCCTTTGAATCTCGTCATCTACGCGCCGTGTTCATCCGCGTCCTTGTCTTCCTCCTCCTTCTTCTCCTCCTCCCTCACCTCCTGATCCCGCCTTAGAGCGATGGATATCTTTTCTTTTTCCCTCCCGTGTCCCCTCGTCGCGTATCATCCGCCCGTCTCCCTTGCCCTCTGAAGGGACCGGGGCCCTCTTTCCTGCAGCTTTCGGCTCGTGCATTGCGGTCCAGACAATTTCCATCGCTAGGACATACACACACCGACCCTGTTTTTTTGCAAGCAAGGGGGAGGGAGGGGTGGTGAAAAATGCAAAATTGTATGCATATTTTTGTTGTTTGCATGTAACCTTCGCCGCTGAGGGTCCCCCCCCCCCGGTCCAGGGCATATCTTTTCTATCGCTCCCGCGGCAGAAACACTTTCAGCCTATCAACGGGCCCAGACTGGCCAGGTCGAAAACCCGCCCAGCAATCCCCCCCGAGTCGACCCCCCCCCCGACTTCATACTACTATTGTCCATCGTAGACAAGTGGTGGTGGTCCTCGATGGCCTTTTTGATTTGCTTGAACTCCCCATGGCTATTCTCCACACTTATCCACTCATTTGCGCAGACGCAACCCCTTGATCTTCTAGAACTCTGCACATGATGCACGCACTTCAGAATCATGAAACGGGTTCGACATGCCTCTAAATCCGCGCTTGCGAATGCGCTGTTTCTTCATTTGGGCGTGGTAGATCAAGTCCTTTCTGTTTGTGTGCAGCTAATAGTACATGGCTAGAAATAGCGAAAAGAGAGAAAGGAAAGAAAGATGAAAAGATTTCCATTGCAAAAACGCCCCTGAAGATCGCCGATTACCTTTTGTGTCCCCGGATGTCGCGTTGAGGTTCAATCACCTCAAACATCCCAAAGAAAGAATTATATATATCGCTACGCCGGCGCCGTCAATGGCGCAACCCCAGACCTTGCAAGATCACCCACCAGAACACAGATCGAAACAAGCATTCTCTCTTCAACGCCGATCCCAGTAATGCAGTCATTCAGCTCATGTCCACGTCCATGTCGGGAACGGTGGTCGTTGGTGCGACGTGGTTGGCGTCCATGGCAGGAGCGCGGGGCGACGTGGCAGCAGCCATGCTCTCGCCGTCGAAGACGGGCGGTGAGGTTTTGAGGTTTTGGAGAGCGCAGTAGGCATTGCGGCTGACGAGACGACCCTCACGCAAGTTATCGGCGAAGAGGAAAAAGCCCTCGCGCGCCTCAACAAGGTACGCGTTGAGTCCCTTGCTCTGCAGTCGGATCTTGGCATCGGTGACGGGGAAATGGTTTTCAATGTATCGCTGCCAGCCACGAGCGGCTGCTTGGATATGCTCGTCTGCGCTGAGCTGTGCCCACCCGATGCCGAGGTGCATTGTGAACTCGTCAACCACAGGTTGGGAGGGAGCCTCGGGAGAGTTTTCGCGGCCGGGGCTGCCCTTGCTGGACTGGGCAGCCTGGACAGGCGCAGGTGTGTCGTTTGTCATGGTGAGGCGCTGCGACTTGTGGCTCCGCAGGGACGGTCGCTCCTGAGAGAGCTTCTCCTGCTCGGCGATGGCCTCCTCGAGCCTGCGGACGTGCTCCTGGGCCGCCTTCTCCTCGACCCATGTACCGGACTGGCTGGTGGCATCGACGACATAGCCAGTCTTCTTCTTGATGAGGATCATCCCAGGGCCGTATTCCCACTCGTCTTCGGCTTCTTCGACTTTGGGAGCTGGGACGATCTTCTCTGGCTCGTCGAGGTTGGGTGCTGCCTCGTCCCTGGACCGCTTCCTGCCGGCAAAGGTGGCGTTGGAATGCAGTATCGGACGGCTGGTGCATGCGACTGAATGGCTGAAGGACTGAGACGGGTGTGAGAAGATAGGCCTGTCGAACGGTGACTGGTGGGCGGCCTGAGGCTGGATGCCCAGGACAGGCGAGGCGGTGGTGTAGCTGCGATCAAAGAACGCCATTGTGATCTGTGAGTACTGCAGGTGAGATGACCAAACCACAGAAGTTTGCTAGAGATGCTGGATCAGTCGCGAACAAGGTACTATGCCCTGTAGTGAGAAAGCCGGTAGTCAACCAATTGGCGCCGCGGCAGGTGTGTTGTTGGATGCGACGGCGACGACGTTGTTCGCGGAAGCGGGTTGGAGGACGCGTAGGGTGGTTGGCCGGCGAGGCTGTACGCGTAGAGGGGAGGGAGGGGGAGAACAAAGTAGTGAAGTAGGTAACAACAGCCTTTTCAAGGAGACAGGCCTGGAGGAGAAGAAAAGTTGTTGACGATGGCAACAAAGACCAACAGGTCAACACAGTGCGGCAAGATGGGAAGAGAAGAGGGAGAGAGGGTGGGAAGGGCAGGTACTTTCTGTGGTACCAAGAGTGAACCAGGTGAAGAAGTGGTGTAAGGTTAGGATGTATTGGATAGAAGTGAGCAAGAGAAGAGGCGAAGAGGAGGAAGGGTGCGAAGGGGAAGGGAGGGAGGGGAGAAGATATGAAGGTTGGGAGGGCAGGAGGGAAGAAAGGAAAGAGAAGAGAGAGGGAAAGAGCTGGGGATTGGAAAGCCCGAAGCAACAAGTTCGGGAAAGGAAGTGCAAGAGGAGAGCAGCAGCAGGCCCAGGTGCAGAACGATGCGGGTTGCGATTGTCGCTGCAGTGCGGCGCTCCTACTGTTCCCAGGTTGACCTGCCCATGCTCAGCTCGCCCGACTCTCTCTCCTCACAGTGTACCACAGGAACCCGCCTCAGGTAGTACCAGACCAGAGTACGTACCAAGCAGCAGCAGCAGGAGCGAGCCTGCAGGGGGGGGGGACCACTCTGGTACTCTCCGCTCCCCGTCTAGAGGCTGACTGCGCAGAGCGCCGAGCCTGCCCGAAGAGGCTAGCGCTATCTAGCTCGCGTACAGGGGTTGACCTGCTCGCTCTCAAGATCCGTGAGTTTGATTCGTCAAATCGATGGGGTCCCCCCAGATTCTCAGCTCTTCCTGGTCTAGCGCTGTCTCACAGTCTCCGTGACAATGCTGCCGGTGGCAGGCCCCGACTGCTACACGGTACTGGGTACGTACCGCAAGGCGTGCAGACAAGAGTACTATGGCGCAAGGTTTGGTGGAGTCAATAACAGAGCCTTTTGGAGGTGTTCCATTCCCGGTCTAGTAAGCTTTTTTACACCTGGTTCCGCTTTTTCAGGATTTTTCCTCTTCCCGTTCCGATGAGAAGCCTCGCCTCGCCTCACCATGGACCAGGATGGTTCTCCCGACCCAGCCACAGTGCTGCGACTATTGCATGGTTGGGGGTGAGCAGATGAGCCAGCGCGGCACTGTCGGCCAAAAGTTGGCCGCTAGATAGTAGCCTGAGGCATGATTTTAATGGCTCACCCCCGGCCGTCGATACAATGATAAGGGGTCATACTGCAGCCTGTTTGACGGCACCAATTTCAGCGGGTGTGATTTGCATCCACCCCAGCCTTGTCCTTATCTGCTAATGCCGGATTCTGTAGGCTTTTGCTGCTTGGCGATTCAGGTTTTCGCCGCTGACTGATCGTCCATGTAAACGGGGTCGAGTGCCTTGGTCTGCTGAGGAGATTGTCCCGCCGCCTGCTGTAAGCAGTTCCTCCGTCCACTCGCAACATCACGCAGGGCGTACCAGGGCCCTTCGCTTGGCTGTCAGCATCACAATGACTCGGCAACGCCTTGATTCGCCAGTCGGACGGCATCCATCATTGTAGCGGTGAGTTTGGTCACCACGTATACTCGTCTCCGCGTTCTGTTCTTTGATAGCATGGACGTGCAGGCGAGGCAAACTGGGTGCCTGGGGTAGGCTGATTGATTGATTGATTGATTGATTATTTGCTTGTCTGATGCTGTTGGCATTCTCAATCTGTCAATTCTCGTTTGCTTGGTTTCGCCCCCAGCTGAGTTTTCTTCCACAGGCCTGGCATAAAAAATACAGCCTGGACACTCGATGTCCTCTTCTTGCGATACTTGTGTCGCCCTTTTCTTCTCTTTTGCTGTGCCGCTAGACAACATCTCTTTTGTGATTTCCGCGCTGCAAGCATCGAGAGAGACATTCCTTCCTTCAATTAGCCCGTCTGGGTGTGCTTAGTTTGGCGAATTTGGTTCCCTAGCCTGCGATGCCTCATCAAACAAGGCAACATCGTCATTATTCTCCCTCCCACCATATAGACCCTCGAACCCGGGTGTTCTCATGCCGATGGGACTCGGGCCTCTGCGTCGATGTAGCCTCCGAGCCGTGACAGGAGTGCGGCCGGGTGTCTGGCCGCTTCTAAATCTGCTCACTGGAGCCGTGTACGAGGCTGAGAGCCTACTCTGGTGCCGAGCCTCCGGGAGTTGCTCAGGAGTCTGAGGCTGACGGTTCGGCGAGGCCAGATCGTCATACACCCGGACCCGGCGGGCAGGTGTCGCGAGATCTCGAGCCAGTGTTGTCGGAAGCTGCGGAGTAGGCCGGCTCGGCAATGTGCTCTCTCTAGGCGGGGGAGTGTCATGAGAGGACGAGGGCGATTGATGGCCGAGAAACGGGCACAGCTGCAAGAAGCGACCAGCTCCTCTTGAAGCTGTACGAGGACTCGAAGGGGACTGGAATGCACAGACAATCAGCCTCGCCTTCGTGATGTGGTCTGCACAATCTGCGCAGCTCACCGATGATCCTTGTTCTTCAACATGCTGCGTGCTGGATGGTGAGTGGCACGAGGATGACTGGCGTCGGCGGTGCTCCAATGTTGAAGGCGCCGCCTCACCAACCAAAGACGGCCGGGCGCGGATTGGCTGGAGGTTCGTCAATTTCTCAACGACTATTGAAGGTCTCGTGACAACTTGCTACGTACCAGAGTGGATGAGCTTCCTCCCGAGGCGCGGCGTGGACTCTGCGAGAATGGCGGGGGCAAGGAGGGTCGACGCTCTCCTGAACGAGGTCTATCAGTGGTCTCCAACCCCTGGGTCATTGTCTGCACAGGTTCTTCAGCCAAACTGCCCGTCAAAGCCTGTCTAGGCGACGTCGCAGAGGTGATCTCTTTCTCTGGCTCCTCTAGCCGTAATGACGTCTCATCCGCCACTCGAGTGTATGGTCCGGCAGCATTTGCAGGACTTGGGAACAGTCGAGGTCTGCGGGGCCGCATTGACAAGTATCGGCCTGAAGAAGGGGTGTCCGGCGAGGTGGGAGGTTGTGCATCAGATGCTGCGAGATCTGAGCCCTGTTGCTGCTGCCCTACAAGAGCGAGCTCGTCCTCTCCGACATGGCCAGCATGGTGAGCCGAGGGGTTAATCTGAACGATAGAGGGTAGCATCGGCTCAGCATATGTTGGGTTGGGTGATGAGGACTCCCTGTTCTGTGAGACGGTAAGTGCCCTCCTGGGCTCTGGAAAGTCGAGACTGGGGCTGGTCTTCCGCTTCACCGTCTCTTCCGAGGTTGGGTTTTCTTGCCTCTGCAGATATCTGCGGTATCGTCGACGATTTTCCAACTCCTTGACCTCTGACATGGTGAGGGATATGACTGTCGAATGGAGGCGAATCATAGTGTCCGTCAGAACATGCAACTGGTAGCTTGAGAATCAGATATATGTAAAGTGACCTCAATACCCTCAGGAGGAAGAGAGGCCATGTGCAGCCCAGGCAGGAGGCATGTGATGGAAACTTGTAGGAGGTGGAGGAAGAAGATGCAGGTCTTGGAAGCTCAAGACGTCTGTCATGGGTTTTCCAGACCATGGTAGCTATAGCTGTGTATTCAACACCTGAGGCAGGTGCGGATCAACATCAAGCCCATACACACAAGACACAGAAAGGAGCAGAGGAAGCAACATCTTGCTAGCATCTTCTGGTATGCATGTCATTACTGGGGTGTGTATTTAAGGTCTTTACCATGACTGACCAAGCAGCCATCTCTTAGAAGTAACTCAAAGCAAAGAGGTCTCGTTGTCATCACATGAGTTTTACAGATTGCTAACCATCAATGAATGGTGGAGTAACATCGAATGCCTTTGCAGATAAAAATAAAATGCAGAGAGAGAAAACAGTTGAAATTAAGCTGAGGGTGAGAGGTGAGAAGGGGGGCCCCACTGCGTCCTGGGGCCCAGCCGTAATGGGCAAGCCATAATACGACGGGGTCTGGGTACTGTGGCGGCAGAGGTAGGTACCTCAGCAGTGCCTAGGCCAACACTGTGGTACAAAGAACCGCCACTACAACCTTTGAACTTCGAGTCTGTCTACCTGCAAGAGAGAAGAAGGGTGAAAGTTCATCCAAAATCTTTCCAGATTGCTGCTGGATTTTATGTGTTTTTTCTTCTTCTTCTTCTTCTTCTTCTTCTTCTTCTTCTCTTCCCTTTTCTTTTTTACAAGTTGTACAGTGTACGTGTCATTGTGTCATCGCATGTCCACCCCAGAGGCCAGAGGGGGAGGAGATACTTGTCACTACTGTACAGTACACTGCAAATCAGCCGCATTCTTTCAACCCTAGGGAGCTTTCATCAGAACGGTGCCAGGACAACCCCGTTTGAGCCTTTCTTCGTCGCTGGCCAGGGCCCAGGAACAGGAACACGAGCCACCTCATTACCTCTCAAATGTCCTGCACTTTTGATTCACATTCAGACAATCACAGCAACACGAACCAACCCATCTGCATCATTTTGATTTGATCAGCCCAGAAGCCCGGTTCCTGACTGTCCCAGAACCCTGTTGAGACAGCAACTTGTTTTTCTTCTTCTTCCTGTTCCTGACCAGCAGCAATCTGGGTCCCCATCAAATATCCCTGCATTACTCGCGGATGGGGGAAGCCTGACCCTGACCAGAGAGACACGACACCATCAAACGATCTGCAGAGCGTCGTCGACCACCACCACCACCACCTTCTTAACCCCCTACACTAGCTGCCCTGCTTTCAATGTTAAGGCGCTGCCCGTCGATCGGATATCACCCTGCCATCACCACTGCCCGCCGTGCCTGATGACCATCTTCTTCTATGGTATTCCTTCTCTCGACCACGATTCCACCACCTGTGGCTACGGTCGCGGCTGAGGAATTGAGGCCCTGACAAGTTTACGGGCACCCTTCAAGCACGGCCACGGGAACAGCGCAGCCCAGGTCCCGCTCCCCAAACCCCCAGAGACGACGGGAGCGCAGCTACACCTCCTCCTCCTCCTCCTCCTCCTCCTCCTCTCCTTTTCCTGGCCCTCATCCATCTCAGTCCAGCAGAGCAAGGTCGACGGCCCATGATTACGAGTCGTCACAGCTAATGCACCGGCACCGTTTCGAGTCCGGCTCTCCTTCGACTGACCACCGACCGATCCCCCCCGTCATCCCGCTACCATGAATGGCGATATCAGCCTGTCCAAGGCCCTAGGCGGTCTGCGGATCGCCAACCTTTCTGACAGTTCCCTCCCCGAGACCGACGCTCCAGGAGACAAGTCGCCTGTCGCCGACGACGTCCCCGATGAAGCTGGTCACTGCAGCCCGCAACTCCAAGACGATCCTCGCGATTCATCCTCGACCCCGACACCCCTCGCCCGAACCCCCTTACAACAAGATCACCCCGCCGACCCCGGCAACAGCCATCCCCAGCACAACATCACCGACACCCAGTCCCCCTTTGACGCTGCTGGCCCCTCCAACGCAGCCAATATCGCAAACTCCCTATTCGACCCGCGGCTACAGCGCCAGCACACCGCACCTCTGGCCCCCCCGACCGATGGCTCGGACCGACCGCGGCGAACCTCACCACGACCTGTGTCGGCAAACCTTTCGATCCCTCTATCCGCGTCGCAAAATGCAGAGGCCGGCCCGAGCATGTACCATCCCATGCTGCGGCCAGAGTCATCTCGGTCTTCGAACTTGAGCGCCCCGTCCAGAAGTAATTCCGGCTCGGTGCGCCCCCCCTACGCAGGACCCGTTCCCCAGAGGGTTGCGAGCCAGAGGATCTATCACCCTGACGGCCGACGCGACCTGCCGCCAGGGTCTGCGCCTCCGAGGAAGAGCTCTAAGGGACAGGGAGGCGGCTTCGCGAACATGCCCGGCGGCCCAATGGCCCCACCGCCAAACAACAACAACTTTGGTCCTCATATGCCTCCGCCTGGCAATCGCGAGGAATGGCAGGAAAGAGGTGCGGCCGTGGGCGTGAGACGGGAGGTCGACACCGAGGGGAGGACCGTGATCCGATCGATCAAAAAAGGGGTCAAGGACTTCAAATTCGACCGAGTCCTCGGCGAGGGCTCCTACAGCACTGTGTTCCTGGCTACTGACCGTACTAATAATAAGGAGTACGCCGTCAAGGTGCTGGAGAAGAAGCACATCATCAAAGAGAAGAAAATCAAATACGTCAATATCGAGAAGAACACCCTGAACCGCCTGACCGACCATCCGGGCATCGTCCGGCTCTACTACACCTTCCAAGACGAGACATCACTCTACTATGTTCTGGACCTGTGCAACGGGGGCGAGCTCCTGGGCGTTCTGAAGCGGACAGGTACCTTCGACGTGGAATGCACACGGTTCTACGGCGCCCAGATCCTCGACGCGATCGAGTATATGCACGCTAGAGGTGTCATACATCGTGATCTCAAGCCCGAGAACGTGCTCCTGGACGACAACATGCATGTCAAAATTACGGATTTTGGCACTGCAAAGCTGCTGCCAGACCCGAGGGACCCAAAGCAGCCACCTGCGGACGACTCATCCGACGACGGACGCGCAGCTTCTTTTGTCGGCACAGCCGAGTACGTCAGCCCGGAGCTCCTGACGGATAAGAGCGCTGGTAAGGCCAGCGACATCTGGGCCTACGGCTGCATAGTATACCAGCTCCTGGCCGGCCGGCCACCCTTCAAGGCGGGGTCAGAGTACCTGACCTTCCAGAAGATCGTGGCCTTGGAGTTCGACTTCCCCGCTGGGTTCCCACCTGCTGCCCGCGACCTCGTCGAGCGCTGTCTCGTCCTGGACCCCGCAAGACGCCTGACTGTTGAGCACATCAAGAACCACGAGTTCTTCGAGGGCCAGAAATTTGGCAAGATATTGTGGAAACAGAGAGCGCCCAGGCTCCGGCCCTACGTGCCCCCTGCACAGGAGCCCCACATCATCCAGCTGAACGGCGCCTCCAGCTCCTCCCTGCCGTCCTCCCGAGGGCTCGCGCCGTCGAGCAATGGCGCAGCCCGGCCCTCTCGGATTATTACAGAGCTGCCACCACCAACGCAGCTGGACATCGAGTGGTCGCCGGTACTGACCAGGACCAACGAGAGGATCCTGAAGCTTGGTGATCTGCTGGTCACCTCGTCTCCGATACCCAACAGCCCGCATGGGAGGCAGGATCACGAGACGCACAAGAAGATCTCCAGAATCTTCGGAGGTAGTACCTTGAAGAAGAAACAGAGACTTGTCATGATCACCTCGAGTGGTCGCGTCGTGCTCGCGCCGGCGGGTGGCGGTGAGAAGAAGGCCAAGACTGAGATCTCCCTGCTCACTACGGACTGCGCGTGGCGCACCCAGATCGACGTGAAGGGGCAGGTTGTTTGGTGTATCGACTCGGTACGTCCCATTTGCGTTCCCTTTTTTTTTTTTTCTTCTAACAAATCGTCCTCTAGAACGGTACACACTATCTGTTCGAGCCACCAAAGAGCTCCTCGTCACTGAGCGTCGACGCGGGTACGGCAGACGACTGGATTGAGGCCGTCGAGAAGGCCAAGGATCTTGCCATTTCCCAGGATCTCATGGGTTCCTACAACAGCGACAACGGCTTTGGCGACATGTCTTCGTCCATGTCTCCCAGCCCGGCTAGCACGCTCTCGCGCGCTATGCAGTATCCAGAGGGAGGGTTCAGTGTCAATGATCGATCTGGACGGCACCAGCTGAGCAAGAGCCAGGCCAGCCTGGACGATCCTCAGCAGACAAAGAAGAACCATCGTTTCAGCAAGCGACAGTCCAAGAACGGCCTGGGCACTGCGGCTTTCTAAGTCAGCCCTCTTCATACATTTTACGTACATGCACACTACACACACACACACACACACACACACATCGATACATCTTCATCATACAGCAGCACGTCAACAAGGCATTTTCAGCCCGTCCTATGTCAATATACGAAGGGTGGTACCAGGCGAACTGAGATTCCTGTCCACTCTTTCCCCTCTATTTTCTTTATTTTTTTTTTTGTAGTCTTCATTTTCTTTCATCCCCTCGGCCGCTCTCCTTTGGCATTTTCCGGCGTTAGCAGGCGAATTAGGAGTGGCAATCAGTGCTCTGCTTTGGAAGCCAGGCGGGGTCTTTTCTTCTTCTTCTTCTTCCTTTCTGGGTTTTCATTCTTTTTTTTTCTTCTTATCTCTTCACAGTGAAAAAGGCAAACATCATTCAGCATTGCGTCGGCCTTCCTGATGATCGCCTCCAAGTCAACAGGGCCATTCTATTTATCTGAGCAGCCCTACGGAGGTCAAGAAGGGACCGAGATTTTCTTTTGTCTGGGAGGTACAGTTGGGCCCTGGTTCAAGGCAAGGCGGAGGCGTGCTATTGTGCTGTGGATGTACAGCAAAGTTCTTTAATCGGCATCTGTTGAGCGCGGCGTACAGCTTGACCGGATGATAGTTGGTGGTGGTGATGGGGAGGGGAGAAATGGCTAGAGAAGCAAAGAAAGGCAGAAATTGAAAGAACCGAGAGCTGTATCCTTTCGGGATCAGTTAGTCCTCATATATCACGATGATAACAACTTTATTGGAAATGTGAAGGGCGGAGTGGGAGGTTTGACATGAAACTTGTACCGCAACGGTGCAGCCCCCTAAAACGTAACACGCAGTACAGGCGTAGTGCTATATGAGTAGCTATGTACGTACCGAGTATGCAGTAAACCAGTAACGCGGTAACGGGAGGTTGGGGCGCGTGCACGGACCACATCTGTACATTAACAATAGTCAGTCCCGTCGCGGAGGTTTACTTTTTTTTCATTTAATTTTTTTTTTTTTTTTCAAAAGCTTAGTACCTGCACAGCACGCTCCACTTTGTTCTTCCAACACAGACCAAGCCTACTTTCCACCCCCAATTAAATGCCACGTCCACTTTGAAGACGCGGTGATCCCAAAGCTTTCCCAACTGCGGTCCCTACGGCCCCTCGGCGACTCGACTCGAACCAACCTCATCCCCGACTCGCGGCTTCAACGACGGAGCCCCAGGGGAGACCAGAGACGCTACTCACTGTAACTCGCAGTCCGCGCGCCCTCCCTGCCTCCCCCTTCCCACTGTGCAAAGGCCGCTCATCCATCCCCTCCTCAATCTTGAAAAGCGGATCCACCAAACCACCTGCCACACACCCCCCCCCCCCCCCCCACACACCCGTCCTCCAATGCCAAACAATGGCCCCATACCGTCACAAAATCCATCAAAATAGAGAAAAAACGCAGAAGCAAGACG
>JACWST010000388.1:0-20943 GCA_014850475.1 Cryphonectria naterciae | reverse complement strand
TTAGTGGCTTATTTAGGGGAGAGCAGACGGGATCCCAAGTTTTCCACTACCTATGGTCGCATGTGCTGGAAATCTGGAATTAGCAAATGATATAGAAAAGAATACTTACTCCACGCATCAGGCCCTCAGTGGATCAAGTCTACAAAATACCAATTTTTGTTTTGTTCAACTAATATTACTTAAGCACGCAAGACGCGACCTGCAGCTCCGTCAAAGTCTCGGTACAGGATGTCATCTCCTATTGACAGCGGTATAATGATCAACTCTCGAGCAAGGGGCTGAAAACACCTCCCGCCCTACCTCACGCAGCTATGAAATACCGACGGTTCGTGTCACGAGAAGATGGCCGACGAGACTCAGCCAGCGCCTCGACCTCACCCTCGCTCGGCCACGAGTCCATCTGGCCATCAAACCTGCTGCTGCTCTGACCTGCCCCCTGGAGAGACACGCGCTCCCGTGAAGACCGGAGCCTTGGTATAGCCTGCTGCAGCTTGTCGGAGTCGGAGATGATCCAATAGTGGTGATGGTGGGTGTGCAGGCAGATCTTGCCTTCACTGCCGTTCCTAGGTCCGTGGTATTCTTTTCCTCTGAAGGTGGTGATGCCGCTGCCCTGGCTGGGTACTGGGCCACCGCGGGGCGAAACAGACGAGGGTGGATGTGTGGACTTTGGACCGATATGTCCATAGGGACGACGCCCCCAGCCCGATGGCGTGTCATAGGGGCCCTCCGGCTCTCTCGTCATCTTGCTATCTGTGGGAGCACGAGAGGTGCCGAGATATATCTCGGGTCTCGTCCCTGATCTGGTGTCGAGCGCGGAAGATCGCGAACGTTGTCGAGTAGTTGACAGACCAGGCCGTGATGAATCAGAGTCAAGTTCCTGTGCGCTCTCACTTCGCATGCTCCAGCTTGAGCTTGTACCATGGGGGGTCGGTTTGGGATGCGGATGCCCAGCAGCAGATATGGAGTCGGACGGCGTGATGACAGAAGAGGCCACCCTCCTGCTTTGTCGCCCAGGCTGCTAGCCGACCGGTTTTACACCGACCTTGGGAGGCTTTGGAGGTGGTTCTGGGGCAAAGTCGGAGTCTACCGCGATGAGGTCGCTGTAGCTCTTCTGCGAGGATGTCGTGCGGCGATGGAGCTTCACGTCTATAGGAACCGGCTTTCTCCTGATGAAGCGGCTAGGTCTGGTCGCTGGAGAAGGAGACTGCCTGGTCGTCGCGCGAGACATCGAATCCGTGCCACCCAGGACCCTACGCTCCTCCTCCTCCATCTGGCCTTCTGACCGCCCAAACCCATCGCTCGACCCGTCATGGCTCATACTAGACATTCTCGTAGGAGTCCTGACCGGCGTCCTGACGATGGTGTCCGTCGACTTCTCGCCCTCCCTCGGCGTAGTCGCCGCGCTGCTCCCCTCGATAGGGCTCAGGTCTGGCTCGACAGCCGAGCTCCAACCCTCCCCTCCCCTCCGCCACCTCACCTTCCTCCTGCGCTCCGCCTTGAGCGCCTCCTTGTCCATCTCCCACCGCCGCATCTTCTCGGACCGCAGCGCCCGCCTCGCGCTCTTGTACGC
Organism: Cryphonectria naterciae; assembly: GCA_014850475.1. Classification (NCBI taxonomy): domain Eukaryota; kingdom Fungi; phylum Ascomycota; class Sordariomycetes; order Diaporthales; family Cryphonectriaceae; genus Cryphonectria; species Cryphonectria naterciae. Next base: position 19,373 of record JACWST010000388.1, on the reverse strand, counting down.
GTCCCGCTTGCTCTGGACCATCCTGGCCAGCGGCGCGAACGGCGAGCTGGCAGAGCTGGTCGACGGCGTGAGCACGTCCATCTCGCCCGTCGACGGGTTGATCCCCTGCACGCCAAGGAAATCGCCCGACTCCTTCAGGAAGCGCCGCTGCCGGCGCTTCTCGCGGCGTTCGAGATAGAGCTGTGTGGACCGCGTGCTGGGGGACGCAGAGCTGCTGGACAGAGCCACCATGGCCGGCAGTGATGGGGCGCTGAGGGCGGTATTCCAGCGGACGAGCCTCTCTGGCGGGTTGGGCCTACGGTTGGCTTGGGAGACGGAGGAGCTGAACAGGCTGGTTGGAATGGGGCACTCGTCGAGAGAGTGGGAATGGTGGAAGCCATGCTTGCGCAGGGTGCCGCCTCGCTCAGGTTTATTCTCTGGAAGGAGTTTCTTGAGTGCGCTGACAAGAGAAGATGACCGCCGACGATTCTTTTGTGTTGATGCGGAACGATTCGTCGAGCTAAAGGGCATGGTTGAGGATACTATTAGGCTGATGAGAGATTCGTATGAAAAGAATACTCGTGGGGGAAAGAAAAGAAAAAGAAAATTTATGCTGAGACATGAAAGAAAAGTGGTTGACGGACGTGGCTTTGTACATGGCTGACTGAAGGAAAGCCGAGGAGAAGAAGTACAAGAAAAATGTCATTCACTTACTCTGCGAGCGTTCGGATCGCAACTTCCGTCCTGGGCACAATAGGATTGATTGTGTTGGAAACACGGGACGTCGTCGCCTTCACCAAGTTCTCATACAGTCGTTCCTATCAGAATCGAATGTTGATGAAATTGAGTATGCATTCCAATATGTCCATCCTCAGTGCCATGAGCTCAAAACAAATAATGCAAAACAAACAAGAAATACCTGGCCATTGACGCCGTGCCGCATTCGCCCTTCCATGCGTTTGTACCATGATGAATGCAACGCCGTAGGATGCAATATGTCCCAGTCCCCCCCTTCACGTATAAACCCTCTAGAATCTGGAAGGGAATCTCTCATATCGACTTCGATGTCTGCCCATGTTTGCGAAGAAGTTTGGGCTCGACTCTGACTCCGGGGAGGCGACGCCGTTGTAACTAATGCTGGACGACAGCCCGCTGCGCCTATTCTCCTTCACTGGACTGCTCTGGCGGATCATACGCTCGGCTAGATCTCTCTGCTCCATGGCCGCCATCTCTCGAGAGTTTCGCGGTGATGAGAAGGTATCCCCGCGTATGTCGTTGATACTAGCAGCCTTCTTGAGAGGCGATTGCGAGTGGCTGAAGATACCAAGGTTCCCACCATAGGTGGTGGTCCCCATGTTGGTCGATGCGTTCGACACCGTGGACTTTTCGGGAGATAGAGTACGGGCGCTGGAAGCCGGCAGACTCTGTCGCAGGGGAGATGGACGAGGTTTATGAATCGAGGCAAACAGTTCAGGCTGCCTAGGTCTGTTGTTGATGGGGGTAGTAGCCATTACCATCGAAGGGCTTTGTGACCGGCCAGGAGGTGTGCGCCCGACGCTGTCCGGGTCAATATGGGCCATGTAGTTCGGATTGGGATTTGTCTGGAAGCGACGCTTGATCAAGGTACTTGGCGTGCCGGTCTCGACGAATTCCAGCTCGTAGCCGTCTTCATCCTCTCCGCACTGCGTACCAACATCCCTGACCACAGGGTGGAGGCGAGGGTGCACATATTTGATGTCGTATTCCCGCATGACCTCCTTCTGAACGTAGGACGAGTCCTTGTTCTGCTGTGAGAACTTGGATTCCATGGCAAGCAACAGAGCCGACAGCGCAACCTGCTCGACGAGACACTTAAACACGGTCACGCTCGGGCGAGGGTCCAGAGGAGCAAGCGGGAGGGCGAGCATGTAGATGAGCAAATGTACCGGGCTGAACAGGCAGAGAAGCTGCAGAGAGGCCGGCTGGGGGTCCCACAGGTGAAGCTCCCACACATCTCGTGTCTTGTCAGGGTGGGCGCGGGATTCGGCGCTCTCTGCGCCCAAGATATCGCCCAGGGCTCTCAAGGGGGAGGACAAGGCTGGCGAGGATTGGACTCGTACTCGCTTCGCGTTCGGGGTGCCTACTGGCTTCTCGACATCTTGCTCGAAAAATCGGTATGCGCGGGTCCGCCAGAATGTGTACGTTGTGCTCCAGACCGAGAAGCCCGCGAGCATCCATGCGACCGTCCACGCCTTTTGAAGAGAACAAAGAAAGTCAGCGTGAGTCTTTGGTGTGGTGAGTTGGTGGGCGCTGGGGATCTCTCGCAACACTTACCAAGTAGGAGAACCAACTGGCATGGTCAACGTCGCTGAAGACATCGTCCACACTGCCGGTCGAGTATACGCCATTAGCACGCGCAAGCAGGAAGACAAAGTTCAGCACGAGGCCAAGCTGAGCGCCTAGCGACTTGGACCCAATGTCTCTGCTCTCGATCTCCTCCGACAGCCAGAGAAAGAAATCCCATGGGTTGAGCGCCGAGAGTATGCGCTCAGAGAGCGGGCGGCGGCGTACAAGGCGTGGCATCTCCTGGTGTTGCGATGCGGCTGTTTAGTGTTGTTGATGGTGGGAAATTCAGTGTTGCAAACTAGGCGTGGGCGAGACGGGATTGTTTACTCGGCGCTGCGGTGACCAGGAAGTAATGGGGTGGGGCCCAAGACGCTTCCTACCCTACTGTACTATGTGTGTAGGTAGGTGCATAGCAGGCCAGGGTGGGGGGCGAGGGCCGGCAACAAAGCGCTGAGTTGGGCTCAAAGGACTCCAAATTTAGGCCTTGCGGCAGGCACTGATAGCGGGTATGCCCGCCCAAGCTGGTGACCAGAGCTTCCTGAGGAGCGCCTATATCCTATCGGTCGTCATCATCAGCATCAGCCCTCCTCTCCGGCACCAGGATTGGGTCCCAGTGAGAAACATCTCGGCACTCCCTCCCCAGACTTCTTCTACAAGCGGCATCCCATCATACCAGGCGACTGAGAGCGAGGTTGTTCTCTGCCATTCTGCTGCCACCCCTTCCTCGACGGCCACCACATCCGCTGAGCAAGCGCAGCAAAGACGAAGATGGCGACGTCAACTTCGCAACAGGAGTATAAGGACAGGCAGTTTCTCGCCGTGATTGGGGATGAGGTCCGAGCATTATGCATGGAATGAGATAAATCATTTGAACAGGCCAGGCTGACCAGCATCGCAGGACTCCGTGACTGGCTTGCTCCTTGCAGGTATCGGTGTACGTCCTATACGGCAGCTTCTCCACCAGACGAATTTCAACTGACGATTCTACAGCACGTAACATCAGGTGCAGACGCGCAAAAGAACTTCCTCGTTGTGGACAACAAGACCGACAACGCAACGATAGAGTCTACATTTGATAAGTTCATCGAGCGTAAGGACATCGCCATCGTCCTGATTAACCAGCATGTAAGTCAAGTTCACAGGCCGTTCGCTGGCTGCCACAAACAACGGATGAAGCTGACTTTGTTGCTTGCGTCTTCTCCCAGGTCGCCGACAAGATACGCCACCGCATCGACACCTACACCGCAGCATTCCCTACCATCTTGGAGATACCCAGCAAAGACCATCCGTACGACCCAGAGAAAGATAGTGTGTTGAGGAGAGTTCGCCGCCTGTTTGGAGAGTAGAGCGGGTTTCGAATACACGGGCCGATCATGGAAAGTGTACAATCATATAAGTAAGGACAACCGAGCTCGGCAATGTGGTACTTGGTATAGGTGGGAGACAAGCTTGATGAAAGCGAGCGAGTAGTATACAGGGTGACACAACGCAGCGGTCTCGTTACTCTTGTTTCTTCAGACCATGCCGTAAATACAAAAGACACACAAAACACAAAAGATTCAATCTGCCCAAAACGTCGTGTGGTATTAGGAAACGCAGAAACTCCGGCTCATGATCGTCAAGAGATGAGCAATGCAACTCCGTCCACAACACGGTCTCCCGACAAGGCCCTCCAGATATATTTCCAGACTACAACCAATCGTTACTGTAACATGATGACACGGCCACGGGTGCCGTTTAGAGCTCAAGCATGGCCTTGCCGCTGCTGAAGACGACGGTGGCGGTCAGGCAGGTGATGGGTTCGGCATCCTTGGTGTAGACGTCGGCGAGAACAGTGTACTTGCCCTGTTTTGAAGGTCAGCAGCTGGCTTCAAAATTTTTCTATTTCCTCTTTAAAGATAGAGGCGTGGTCCGCTCACGTTGGGAATCTCCTTGGGTAGCTCGACGGTCTTGGTGAAAGTGAGGGGGCCCTTCTTGATAGGGCACTCCATGTCCACGTTCTTGACCTGCTCGCAGAGGTCTGCCTTGGTGCTGATAAGGCGGATCAGGCCGTACTTGACCTGCAGCGCAACGTAGGCGCCCTCCTCAATGTCTTCAAAGACGACACCGGCTGCCTGAATGACGAGATCCTCGCCACTAGATGTTGAGGAAGGCGGGGAATGGTGTTAGTCTCAGGACGAAAATCCAAAAAATGATGGGAAATTTATGGGGTCGGATGGTGGTGTTACGTACGCCTGAGGTGGGTTGGGCACCAGGTCAACCCTGGCGATCTTGACAATGTCGTCCTCGTGAGCCTTGGGGCAGAGCTCAAGAGGGGAGTCACCGGGAACCTTGAGGTCTTCGTCGATGACTGCCTCGCTGCCTCCAAAGTTGAGGCCGAAGCCTGCATGGGCAACACCGGCCGTGAGCGCGATAAGTAGTGCGGAGAGCCTCATCGCGAGATCGGGTCGAGACTCGTACTACAGCGTGTGGTGAATCAAGCGACCTCGGAGGGGACGTTTTCGAGATGAACGAGAAAGAAGCAGCACAGGGGGAGCTCTGAGTGGCTGTCGATTCGTTTGTTGTTGTTATTGTTGTGGTGGTGATGGTGGTGGCTGAGGAAGAGATGCTGGGTTTGGCAATGTTGGAGGAGGGATGCAGTGGTGCTAACTGCGGCTATCTTTAGGAGGGGGACGTCATATGGGGTATCGGGGTATCCCATGATCAGTTCTGATTTGCCCTCCAGCAGCGCACTGCAGGCAGATGTTCGAGACTCTCCAGGGCTAACCGCGGCCGTCTCGTTGGGGGGGGACGGGGGGCCCCCACCCTTCCCAGCCATGCTCTCTACTTGGCAGAAGTTTTGGCAAGCTACTGTCAGAATACCACCAAACCATTTCCATCCAGCAGTTCACTTGTCGCGCACTGCCTACCAGTGTCCACGCCCAAGCACACCAATGGTTCAGTTCACAGCGCCAGGCATTCGAAAACATAATTTCTTTCTTTCTCTTTCACAAAGTCCTTTAGGGAGGTAGATATATCACTGTATAATATTAGTGGTGTGGAACTCCGATGGCAGGTTCTAGATCCATACTTTGACAAACCCTCGGATCGTCCATGGAACTGGAGCTTGTCATCGTTTTAGAGAAGGCGGGGACCTCAATATTAACAACTGCGGGAACAAGTGCCTTATCATGGAGGTGGCTCGATGTGGCCTCGAAATTGCATTAGCATGCATTATTAGGCCAATCCTTGAGCTCCTCTGCCTCGACTTTGCGCGCAAGTTATGTCGTTGGTTTGCGGGATGTCATCCACCTCCCGCTTCTAAACCAACCGGAAGATTTCATGGAAAAGTACACTTTGGGACTACTCTGTGTTGATTCCATTCCCTTTATAGTTGTGAATGAATACATATATATATTCGCTAGTCATCTCAGCTTCTCCATGAGAGGCGCATCCCCAGATCCCTTAGCCTCTCCTTCTCTCTCTTCCTCTTTTTTCCCTCTTATCGCCTTTCCAGTTTCTTTCCCCCAAGACATTTGTCACACAATATGAAGCAAGCCCAAGTCACCACCTGGGGAGAGGCGCCCAAGTATGTGGACGTCGCCGACCCAGGCTCCCCCCAGCCTGGTGAGACACAGCTCAAAGTCCTGGCCTGTGGCGTCCATCAGCTTGTGAGAGGCCGGGCAGCCGGGACTCACTACAGCGCACACACGCTCCCGCACGTTCCCGGCATGGACGGTGTTGGTCAGACTTCTGACGGCAAGCTCGTCTACTTCGACGCGATGAGCGAGACGGGCGGCTCGATGACAGAGATAATCAACGTGGCGGTCGAGAGGACAGTCCCGGTCCCGGATGGAGCGGATCCGGTGCAGGTCGCCGGCCTGGTCAATCCTGCCATGGCGAGCTGGCTGGGCCTGTCGGTGCGGACGAGCGGGCTGGAGGCAGGCTTCACGGTCGTCGTTCTCGGGGTAACGGGGGTGTCAGGAGCCGCGTCCGTGGGTGTCGCCCGTGCCCTGGGCGCAGGCAAGGTCATTGGTGCTGCGAGAAGCGCCGCAAAGATGGCCGGGTTAGGTCTGGACGGTGCAATCGAGCTAGCAAGTGATCCGAGCCAGACAGACTGGAGCACTGCGTTGGATGCGGATGTCATCCTGGACTTTTTGTATGTCACTTGCCCCTGTTGGTTTTGGTGGTTTTATTGGTGGTTTTTGTCCATCCGTGGTAGATGCTGACCTCAACATCACCAATAGGTACGGTCCGGTAGCGCTCTCACTCCTTGCGGCGCTGAAGCCGACCAAGCCTGTGCAATATGTTCAGATTGGCGCGATGGCCAAGTCCACCATGGATCTGCCCGGGGATCTGCTCAGGAGCAAGAATATCACCCTGCGCGGAACAGGCATGGGTTCCTTCCAGATCAAGGACTTCGTAAGAGAAGCCCCAGACTTGATCAAGGCTATCGCTTCAGGGAAAATCCGGCCTGGCAAGTTCCAGAAGGTCAAGATGGCAGATATCGAGACAGCGTGGGGCCAAAAGGGAGGTGATCGTATAATTATCACTCCCTGAAAGCATCGACTCGAGTTTCCCGTTACCTTCTTGACATGCACACCTATCAAACCAATCACTTTGTCTGGATGATTTATGGGAATAATATCTAGTGAATGTGTTTTGGAAGGGGTAAGAAGAAAGCACTTCTACCCGATTATCCCTCGAGTGCTGGAACCTTACCACATACCAATCGTGTGATCTCTTCTATGCTTGGTAATACTTGGATGTGAACACTATAACTGATCTCTTGCAGTGTATTCAAACCATATTCTCGGCTACTTGTAATATTGATTTTGTTTTTGATTTTTTTTATCAATTAAAAGGCCCAAAATGGTAGACAGGCCTGAAATCCAGGACAATATCAATCCCACAATCAGTCTTAGTGACGACTTTCTGTCCACTAAGAAGCAAAGGGCAGCACATTAGACGAAAGAACCTGCTGAGGTTTATACAAAGAATATTACATCTCTAAGTACTCTACATGGTATAATGCGATTTTCAATCATGAAAGCTGCTTCTCTCTTCAGTAACAAGTTTTTCTTCTTCACATTTCAAGGCTCAAAGATGGTTCTTCAAGGTGAGTTCAATCTGGTCTGGTATCCAAGTTTCGTGCACAGCTGAGAGGACAGGGGTGGTACAAGTAGCTCTGCCCACAAGCACACATCATGGCTGCAGGAGCTATCCCAGCAGGCAGGCTACTGGACCCCTGGAAACAAGGATATTGGAGCTTCCCCCAGCAGCATGATGACGTTGAGCTCCTCAAGCCTCGTTCCTCTATAACACAACCCTTCAACTCACGATCTGCCTACCAACCTGCATACATACCTACTACCTACATCTCTTGGCCCTCCTCCTCCCCTGCCTGATCATCATACTCCCCTAGAAGGTCAATCAGTCCCCTTTTCAGTCATCTCAAGTCAATCCTCCTGTCGCTTTGCCAATCTATTTTGCGGGTGCTGAAAGGCCACTCTCCCCTCAGAATTCAAAATCATCATGGCGTCTCTGAGGAGCCTCTACGGGTCTGACGACCGCCCGGAGCTCAACACTAACTTCAGGTCAGTCAAGGGCGCTGTTAATATTCATTCCACCTGGCTGATCTGACTAACACTGTTACAGCGTCGACTACGTGGTGCATTATCGGATTCCTCCTGAAGGTACTGAATACACATGAGGGAGGCAGTCAGCCACCCAGCCCATCATGTTGCCTGAGATGACGGACAAGCTGTTGACTTTTGAAAAACATCAGAAACTGCCAAGGCCGAAGCCGCCTTCGTACAGCTCATCGAAGCCCTCGCAGGTGTCGGTCTGGCCACAGAGGTCCGACGGGGTGATAACTCATCCCTCCTGATATTCGTCAAGATTGCTTCCGAACACCTGCTCAAGCAGCAGATCTACAGGTACCGGGTCCAGGACTGGCTGTACGGCGTTCGCACCTCCGCACCAAGTAAAAACCTGACCTCCTATTTTGAGGAGGAACCCGTGGTCGAGGCCGAGAGGCTCAGGCTGGTATACCTCCTGGTCACGAAACCGAAGGCCGAGGGCGGTGCAGGTGTCACGCCCAAGATCGGCCAATGGAAATATGTCAGCTCCGTATTCCCGCTGCACAACCACGCCTTCAACCGGAACTGGATCAAGCAATGGAGCACCAAATACGTCCTCGACGAGAATGACATCAACGAGATACGAGACAAGTTCGGCGAGAAGGTTGCCTTCTACTTTGCCTTCTTACAGTCGTACTTCTCCTTCCTCTTCTTCCCTGCGGCATTCGGCTTCGGCGCCTGGCTCATACTGGGTCAGTTCTCCATGTTCTATGCCGTGGTGAACTGCCTCTGGTGTGTCGTCTTCTTCGAGTATTGGAAGAAGAAGGAGGTGGACCTGGCGGTACAGTGGGGCGTCCGTGGTGTCTCTCGGATCCAGCATCGTCGGCCGCAGTTCCAATTTGAACGGGAAACCGAGGACCCCGTCACGGGAGAGACTATCAAGGTTTATTCGCCTTTCAAGCGCCTTCAGCGCCAGCTTCTGCAGCTGCCATTTGCCATCGCTTGCCTCCTGGTCCTGGGCAGCCTGATTATCTCCTGTTTCGCGATTGAGATATTCATCTCGGAGGTGTATAATGGCCCATTCAAGCAGTATCTGGTAGGATGCCCCGACTCAGAACCTGCACCTACTTTTGCTCTAGCTGACGGCCCCACAGATCTTCACGCCCACCGTTCTTCTCACGATCTTTATGCCGGCGTTGACTGCAGTTCTCACCAACCTCGCCGAAAAGCTCACGGGGCTGGAGAATTACGAGACGCAGGATTGTGAGTAACCGGCCAAGCTGTCTTGTCTACCACGAATGATACTGACACCATTTCTAGCGCATCAAGCTGCTTTTGTGCAGAAAATCTTCGTCATCAATTTCATCGTGTCATACTTGCCGCTTTTCCTGACGGCATTCGTATATGTGCCCTTTGCCAAAGTGCTGGTGCCGCACCTCGACGTCTTTCAAGTCACCGCCCAGAGGTTCACGAAGAACGGGAAGGTGGAGACGAAGGACTTTCAGATCGATCCCGATCGGCTCAAGAAGCAGATCATCTACTTCACAGTCACGGCCCAGGTCGTGAACTTCCTCATGGAGGCTATTGTGCCTATCGTGAAGCGAAAGGTTTTCAAGGCTGTCAAGGAGGTGCAGGAGGAGATCACGCAGAAGGAAAGTCAGGAGAAGTACGCGGATCCCGAGGAGGAGGCAGCATTTCTGAACCGCGTACGGAACGAGGCCGAGTTGGACGAGTACGACGTGACAGTGGATTACAGGGAGATGGTGATTCAGTTTGGTGCGTCGCATGTCGCTGCTCTCAATATGATCGAATGCGGACTAACACAAGTGGTGCAGGCTACCTATCGCTGTTCTCGGTGATCTGGCCCCTGACGGCTTGTTCCTTTCTTGTCAACAATTGGGTCGAGGCTCGTGCAGATGCGATGAAGATTGCTGTGAGCAGCAAGAGGCCGATCCCATGGAGATCTGATTCCATCGGACCCTGGGTGACCTCCCTGGGCTTCCTCTCCTGGCTGGGGAGCCTCACGAGCGCCGCCGTTGTGTTCATCTTCAACAGCGATCCGTACGGCCCTGATGGTCATCCATCCAACATCAAGACCTGGGCCCTGCTTCTGAGCATCCTTTTTGCAGAACACCTCTACCTGATTGTCCAGCTTGTTGTTCGGTACATGCTTGGCAGCATGGACAGCCCTGGCTTACAAAAGGAGCGAGCCGAGCGCTTCGCCATGAGGAAGCTGCACCTGCAGGAGACCCTGGGAGAAGAGCTGGCCGAGAGTGCAGCTGCGGCAGACTTTACGGGTGGCGAGAAGATCACGAGAGAAGCACTTGAGGAGGAAGCCCGGCGAGCCTCGGTCTCTGGTCAGACAGCACCAGGGCAGGCGTTCTGGCAACGACAGCGCGGCGCTGCAGAGACTATCCAAATCGGGCGAGGACTCATTTCCGAGGCATCTGCGGCGAACAAGACCAAGTCAAAGTAAGGCCTCGTATGCGTTCATTTATTCGGTTCAAGAAACAGGCCAACAGCGAGAATGTAATACGACCTACGCCAAATACAGCTTGCGATAACTCGCTGGTCGAAGGCTAGGGCGCCTTGAGAGGCAGCCTCATACGTCTGTCTGGTCGGGTGCTGCTGTGTCTAGTTGTACACAGCCCCAGCGAGATCGGACAGGTCTGTACACGACAGACAATATGGATGTTGAACAGGGGCTAAGAAGGAACAACGCCCGCGGCGTCAGATCAAGCTTGCTTTTTTTTCTTCTTCCTTTTTCCTTGCCTTCTCTCAAGGCTGTGTGCAATGCTGCAAGCCAAACTTGCCTGGACGACCCCTTCCCCAAAAGATAGGTGCACAGCAGCGGCGAACTGAGCTCGGTAGGTACGGTAGACGTGCGCAAGTCTGCAGAACGACATCATGATTAATACACCTTGTTTTATCTTTGAATTTCAATTCAGCATTTTCTCGAAGAGGCAGGGCACAGAGACGGCTCGGAAGCCCCCAAACACAGCCCCTTTTTAAGGTTGACTTGGCCTGCATGTGGCTGCGCCGCCACAGTGGACGACGCCTATCACATCCGCCGGCATGTCAGCCCTGATTGCGGTACTGGGTCTTCTTTTAGTACACCTCTCGGCCAGGCGGCAACGACTCCCCTCGAGTACGCCGTAGTACTTTTGAAGTCAGCCGGTGTCACAGAGGGCGAGAAACCATCTCTTCAAAAGATAGGAAACATATTGTAAAGCTGACGGAAGATGATGACTTGTAACCCAGATAACATCTCACACTTGCCATACGTTCACATTCTCCTGAGACATGCACCGTGGTTTTCTCGAGTAACGTTTATACGAAACGAGGCGGCCCCTCAACTGCAAGCTTATCGTACTAGAGCTGAGCATTGTCGCACCTAGACGAGAGGGCTGCAGTGCTGCCTGCTTACTCCTCGCGATTCGATCGCGCATCGTGGATTTTGACAGTCCCACGACTGGGAACCACAGCAGCGTCAATTTTCGTCTTCTATAGAATTGTAAGGGGGCTATGGATGAAATCGTCAACGACTTGGTGTTAGCTCCGTTCAGAGATATCGTGAAACAGGGGAAGATCGCGGTGGGAAACGCTTCGGATGGTGGCGATGAGCCAATGCTCAAGGCGGCTCAGAGCCTTGTCAAGGAAGGAGAAAGGGCACTGAAGAGGATCGAGCCGCTGTGCAGGAGGAAGTGTGAAGAATTTGGGTCCGTCTTTGTGAACGTACTGCAGGATGATGGTATGATCGAAAGACACCCCCCCCCCCCTCCTACGCTCTAGACGGACTGACCGACCGACCGACTGACATGGCCACACACAGATGGGATATCAGGGTTGATCCAAGAGCTGAACGACCTGCTCTACGACTTTGATGAGTATGTCGAGGCCGACAGCTTCGATGTCGAGAAGTTCACGGGGCTGCAGGCGCTGTCGAAAAAGGCGGCTCTCGCGATATCGCATACGATCACCCGGATGAAACTTGAGCTGCCGCGCGCGGGAGACGATGCAGAGTCGACACATTCGAGAGTATCCTCAGACCCGGCGGCTCTCTTCAGGCGGTCCATGGACGATTTCGCCTCTCAGCGCACAGCGTCGTTGCCGTACCCTATGGATGAAGACTCAAGTGAGCATCCGGGCACATATGCGATGCCATATCCTTCCGGTCCCGAGCACGATCCCGAGACGAGGTTAGCAGAACCGTCGCCAGGTGTTTCATTATCCACTGTACACGAGGAGGAACCACTGCCGCCTCCACCACCACTGCTGGACCCATGGTCTACTCCCTCTCGGACACCGGACGGCACGTCGGATAGTATGGGCAATCCATGGCGGGGTTCTTCCGACTCAGCGATCGGCTCAGACGCCGGCTCAGAGCACGCAAACTCCCCAATCACCGCCAACAACCAGCATCTGCATCCGCAGCAGCTAAACCCCGCCCACAGCAGGCCTAGCCGCATCATCACATCGAGCAGCCCAGGTTCCTCGCCGGACCCTTCCACAGCTAACATCAACAGGCCTCTCTTTCCAGGGCGCATCTCGCCTACCTCGCCTCACCACGATCACAGGGACTCTGTCTCCAGCCAGGCCAACGTCTCCGTGCGGAGCTCTGTGTCTGACCACCGCGTCGACAGAAGCTTCACGCTCGACACGGTCAGCCCTATATCTCCCACCACGCAGAACCGAGCCACAGTCTTCTCAGCGGGTTCTTTTCAAGGCCAGCCCCGTAGCCAGAAGCAGTCGCCGCATGTCGCGCCTCTTGTCGTGCGCCCGAGGCCCCCTGTCTCAGTGCCTGCTGTAGAAAACGATGGGCTGGAGGCGGTGCAGCTCCCTACACTGAGTGTGCCGGATGGGTTGATACCGGTGGAGGAGGAGGAGAAGACTGTAGAGCAGAGAACGCCCTCCCCGACCCCGGAGACACAACTGGGTGGAGTTGCAATCAACCTGAACAGCTCGTACTATCAATTCAGAGGGTTCTGTTCGGGCGCGATGGAGCGTATGCAGGGCGGCATAGGAGTCAAGCATATCAAAAGACAGGTGAGTGTCCAAGTCTTTTTTATTTTGTTTTTTACTCGGTAGACATAAATAGCTAACCAGGACTGCAGGGTCTCTCGACCAGCCATGTCGAGGTGGCAAAGTGCAAAGCATGTGCTTTCGAGCTCGACTGGAAAGCCGTGGAGAGAGACACGAATCAAGAAGGCGAGTCACAGGACCCCTTGTTTCCCTCCATTTTTCCCTCTTTCTTTCCCCTCAGTGAGGATTCCATTTTCCTAACTTCTCTCCATATAGCGACCGAGAATTTCAAATCATCCGGTGTTGGCTTTCGTCTGCGCTTCCTTCTCAAGAGCCACATGCAGGCCAAGAATGTCGGCGACCAGATCTACGGGTGTGCCTTTTGCGTACAGCTCCGGCAGACGACACATCCCAACGACGCCACCATCTTCTTCAGCCAGCGCCAGCTGTTTGCGCACCTTGCACGGCACCCTCGCCCGCTGCCCGAGGTCCCAGGCCTGCTCGTCCTCCAGACAGGGGACATACCTGTCCAGTTCGCAAACAACTACGACCTGCACTTCCCCGGCCCGGCCCGCGTGTCGACGCTCGCGGACATGATGCGCGAGCTCACGGCGCTGCCGACGGGGACGGCCGTCCAGACCTGCCGCCACACGCCGACGAGCAATCCCAAGAGACCACCCGACGGGTCTGACGTCTTGTCCCTGGCCGCCGGCGCACGGATCCTCGGGGTCGAGTTTCCTGCCAAGTACCAGGGCGACTGGTGCCTCGCCTGGGCAGACCACGAGCAGGGCCTGCTTCCTGCGGACGTGGTACGGCTGGATCCTCCTCCTGCTCGGAGAAGAAGCGGCGAGTTTGCAAGCCAGGGCGGCTCGAGTACCCTGAGAGGCGTAGCGCGGTGGAGGTTTGCCGTCAAGGATGGCAAGGAAAACAAGAGTGGAGGCGAGTGGCTGTCCTTTGGCAAGGGCGAGGTCATTACGAATATAGGATGTGAGTTTCTATACCCTTCTCTCTCTGTCTCTCTCAGAATGCAACGAGACTAAATAAAAGGAAAACCATATAGGGTCTCACGCAGACCACTGGTGCTGGTGGGGGACAAACGCCAAGGGTAGGTCTGGGATGTTTCCCCAGTCGCATATCGAGCCCGGCACGCTGAAGGAGGCGGCGGCGGCGGCGGCGGCTGGGACGGTCAAGTCCGATCGTGCGAGCTCCTCGAGCGCGGAGAGGAAGACGGGGGGGCTTTTGGCGCGCATCTCGATACGGCAGAAGAGCGGGGGCTCGGGGGGTGGGGGAAGGTAATAGCATGTCGTCTTGGGGCTTCCATGCATTGAAACAAAAGGGGACAGACAGCAAAGAGGTATATAGGAGGCTATGATGTGACAATTGTGTATAGTGAAGGTTTCATAGCGATGAATGAACCCCCCCCCCCCCCCAGTCTTGACTATAAATCAAGAGCACGTCAATAATTTGGTCCTTTTTACGTGAGTAAGGCGGAAGTCATCTAGATCAACACTTTGGTAGTTATATATTTAAGAATGGCACGAGGAATATCACTTGTGTTTCATGTTTCCCAAGATAAATTGCTTCCTCCTATCTGTAAACCATTTCAACAAGGACGGAAAAAGAAATAGAAACAAAAAACTTTGCGTTCATCCCACAATCTGAAATGACTACAAAACCCTCCCCAAAACTTGACCTGCCAAATAGTCCCATCTAACGGCCCTTCTTCCCCTTCACGTCCTCCTCCCCAACCCGGTGCACCATCAGCCGCACCGGATACGCAGGCGAGTTCGCAGCAAACCCAAAAGCCCAATCATACCCAACACCATACAAAAAAAGACTCCCGTCCCTATTAAACGCCGTGGTCGTGATGGCCCCGCCGCCGGCTTCCGGATAATACCCTCTCAGCCGCTGGTGCGCCACCCGGTCCCAGAAGTGAAAGCTGCCGTCCGAGCCGGCGGTGGTGAAGGTCGTGGGGTGGGCGGGGTGGAACTGCACGTCGTTGACGGTGAAGACCTTGACTGTCTTGGTGCTAGTTTCGCTGGGCTGCGAGCGGTGGCAACGAAAGGTGAAGTTGGTGCTGTGTTGTGTGTGTGTTTTGTTTTTGATCAGCCCTGACGTCCCCCTCCCCCCTCTCTTTATCCTGCTTCTCATCCTTCCCAAGAAAAGCAAAGGACTCACCTCGATTCCTTTTCGTCCACAGAACTGATTGCACAGCGTCCCTCGATCGAAGCCGCAGCCCAAAACTTGCCGTCTGGCGCGACAGCCACGGCGCGTGTCTGGTGGCGCAGCGGCGAGACTGTCGAGCGCATAAAGACGGTCGGATTGGCCAGGTCCACGAGGTGGACGTGTCTGTCCGCGGTGGCAATGACGAGGGCGCGGGATGCAGAAGCCATGGCATAGACCCGCTCGGCACAGGCGAGGACGCCGAGGGGCCGACCGCCGTTGCTGCTGCCGGGCTGGCGGATGTCCCAGAACTTGACGGTGCGGTCCCAGGACCCAGAGCAGATGATGGAGCTGTAGTGGTCACCGTCGACGCGGCAGACGGTTCGGACGGGGGCGTCGTGGGTGCCGATGATGGCGGACTGGCCTGTGGCGGCATGGAGAAGGTGGATGTTCTTGTCGGCTCCTCCTGCGACGAGGGTGGTTCCGTCCTTGATGCAAGGTCCTTGTTTAGTAATTGATCTCTCGGGTGAAAGAGAGAGAGAGAGAGAGAGAGAGAGAAGACGGTCTTTTACGTAACTCACCTGATCGATTCGATTCATTGGTTTCTCTTCTCCTTCTTCTTCTTTTCCTCCTCTTGCTCTTGCGCCGGCTGCCAGGGCTAGAAGAGACCTACCTTGACCCAGTCACAGCTTAACACCGGCCCTTCTTCTTCTCCTCCTCCTCTGCCCATGTTAAACATCACTAGCCCCTGTGCCTGTGATCCATCCGCAGCGACGTCGTAGACCCGGACCTTTCCATCCCAGGACGCGGCTGCCACGTGATTGGCGGTAGGCGACCACGAGACGGACGAGATGGTGTCTTGGGCGTCTGCTGGGAGGGCCACATCCTTTGGTGCTGTGGCTGATGAGGACATGTTTGTCAAGGGAATGTTGCTGAAGCTGGATGGTAGAGGTCGTACGGAGGTGGAAGAGGAAGTATGACCATGGATGGGACCTTGGATGACTCTTTTATATTGTCTCATGGTGATGGTGATGTCAGCCTGATGCGGGAGGGTTTGTGGCGGAACTCCGCCATGGTCCCCTGTATTGTATTTCAGGGGGAGCAACTCGTTCGTTTCTTTTGTGATCCTGTTGAGATGAGACACTGCATGCTGTCCAGAGGCTCTGTCGGCTGAGCACCTCACAATCTGCCACTTGGCTGAGTTGGAAGATGCTTGGTCTTCCGCAGCATGTCCAAACTACTTACTATATACACTGAGAAGTTGTCTTTTTGTCTTGAAGGGTTGCGTGACATGAAGTCACCATCCCACAATCTTTCTCAACCACTTGATCAAGTCGACTTCTCCTTCTCATCTGAACTGATTCTGGTTTTTCAAGCTGATGATGGCCAATGCTGTAGAGAGATACTCGCGATGTTTCTTACTCCAAGAAGCCACCTGAAGAAATGCTCTGCATCTTTTGTCTGACCATTCCAAGGTCTGAAAGGCTGATACTTGTCATCGTATTGACTAACTGACTGACTGACTGACTGACTGAATGACATTCTTTTTGGACAGATTGCCTCTCATCAGATGGATGAAACCAGAGTGTTTCTCACAACTTGATTTCAGATATGTTCAGCTGAGAGAGTTGATGAAGGAAGGTGAAGAATGAATGAATGGTATTGTTCCAATAGGGACTGGACTATATTTAATCCCTGCGCCCACACAGCAAGCAACTACAGCCTATGTACACTAAGTACCACCACTGTGGAGCCTACTCCGCGCTGCTTTCGACCGAGGCGAGGACGGGGGAGGCAGGGATGAACAGTACTTGTGGACCCGGCCAGAGGCTCGACGGCCCAACGGCTCGGCACCAATTTATAAGGCATTTCCCGCAGTGGGAGAGACAGCACAGCAGCAAGTCGTGCAGGCAGTATTCCCTCCCCCCCCCCTTCCGATACGCCCCATTCCTCGTCTCCAACAACCAAGAAAGCTCCCTCACCCACCCACAGCATTATTGCTCTAGTGTGCGTTGTGTGTAAGTGTGTGTGTATGCGTGTGAGTGAGTGAGTGACTGAGTGACTGATCTGGAGATCTTGCCTCAAGCCTCTCTCTCTCTCTCTCTCTTCTCCAACGTCTCTCTCCTGCTCAAGAGATTTGCTCGGGTTCCCCAATTGTGTCGGTCACGGCATCCATTTTTATCTTTTCGGCTACTCTGTTATATACTACTTACTAAGTACTTACTTAACTTAGTGTCCAAGTTGCCTTCTGAAACCCTCAACAATCATCATTCGAGGGAGATTCCGAGAAGAGTCCGAGTGATCGAGTTATCGTCACCAGTACGACGAGAGTTGCCACAACTTCCATTAGGGGGGTTTATATTCTTCGACTTTTCTTGACCCGACGACAAAGCTGCGCTGTTTTGCTCATCCAAAGCGTCATAAACAAACATTCTTCAACAAGATGGTCTTGAGCGGCGCAGATGTTGCTAAGCACAGCACTGGGGATGATTGCTGGGTCATTGTTCACGTGCGCATTCTTCTTCTTATCTCCTTTTCTTCTCTCTTACCACGCCAGATCTGACCCTCTTGTTTATAGGGAAAAGCATACGATGTGACCGAGTTCCTGCCAGAACACCCTGGTGGTATGAAGATCATCCTCAAATATGCTGTACGTCTTATGTATATATATGCCCTCAAACAAAGAAAAGAGTAACAGAAAACTCTTTGGGAATTGCGGCCTAGACCCTGACCAGGCTTTTCCAAATGATTCTAGGGCAAAGATGCTACCGAGGAGTTTGACCCGATCCACCCTCCAGATACCCTGGACAAGTACCTGGACAAGTCAAAGCACCTCGGCGATGTGGACATGAAGACGGTCGAGAAGGAGGTGAAGGAGGTGACGCCCGACGAGGAGGAGCGGCAGAAGCGTATCCAGGAGATGCCGCTCCTGGACCAGTGCTACAACCTCATGGATTTTGAGGCCGTGGCGAGGCGCATCATGAAGAAGACGGCGTGGGGTTACTACTCCAGCGCGGCAGATGACGAGATTGTGGGTGTTCCTAAAAGTCTTTTCTCTCTCTCTCTCTCTCTCTCCATCTCCCGTTCTTTCAAAAAGCAGGATCAAGAAGATCCACTCACACAATAGATATTCCAAAAACCATAGACCCTGCGCGAGAACCACAGTGCCTTCCACAGGATATGGTTCCGCCCCCAGATCCTCGTGGACGTGGAAAAGGTCGACTTCTCGACCACGATGCTGGGCACCAAGGTGGACATGCCCTTCTACGTGACGGCCACGGCGCTGGGCAAGCTGGGCCACCCGGAGGGCGAGGTGCTGCTGACGCGGGCGGCCAGGAAGCACAACGTGGTGCAGATGATCCCGACGCTCGCGTCGTGCTCGTTTGACGAGATCATGGACGCGGCCGAGGGCGACCAGGTGCAGTGGATGCAGCTGTACGTGAACAAGGACCGCGAGATCACGCGCAAGATCGTGCAGCACGCCGAGCGGCGCGGGTGCAAGGCGCTGTTCATCACGGTGGACGCGCCGCAGCTGGGCCGGCGCGAGAAGGACATGCGCAGCAAGTTCGAGGACCAGGGGACCAGCGTGCAGAGCGGGCAGCAGACGGACACGTCGCAGGGGGCGGCGCGGGCCATCTCGAGCTTCATCGACCCGTCGCTGAGCTGGAAGGACATACCCTGGTTCCAGAGCATCACCGCGATGCCCATCATCCTCAAGGGCGTGCAGCGGGTCGAGGACGTCATCCGCGCGGTGGAGGCCGGGGTGCAGGGGGTGGTGCTGTCCAACCACGGCGGGCGGCAGCTGGACTTTGCCCGGTCCGGGGTGGAGGTGCTGGCCGAGACGATGCCGCGGCTGCGCGAGCTGGGCATGCAGGACAAGATCGAGGTGTTTGTGGACGGCGGGGTGCGGCGCGCCACGGACATCATCAAGGCGCTGTGTCTCGGGGCCAAGGGGGTGGGCATCGGCCGCCCATTCCTGTACGCCATGTCGGCGTATGGGCTCGAGGGCGTCGACAAGGCCATGCGCCTGCTCAGGGACGAGATGGAGATGAACATGCGCCTGATCGGGTGCACGCGCGTCGACCAGCTCAACCCGTCCCTGCTCGACGTCCGCAGCCTGACGCAGCACAGCAACGGGACGCCCCCCGACCACCTGTCTTGGTCGACCTATGACCCGCTGGTCAACCCACCACAGAGGTCCTCCAAGCTGTAGGATTTTTACTGGTTGGTATATTCGGGGGCAGAATTTGTTCTATAGAGAGAGAGAGAGAGAGAGAGAGAGAGAGAGAGAGAGAGAGAGAGAGAGAGAGAGAGAGAGAGAGA
>JACWST010000387.1:0-11489 GCA_014850475.1 Cryphonectria naterciae | reverse complement strand
CAAACGAAACGCCGAAAATGGCCGGAAGGAAGCGTCTCTGCCCCATCTCGTTCCTCTTGTTAGGCTTGAAGCGTGGGGGGGGAAAAAAAAAAAAAAAAAAGGGGGGGGGGGGGGTTGGCTCCTGCGGCGCGGATTGCGGTGCGGTTGAAAGCGATTCTCGCTTGGTTTTCCTTCATCCTTTCCTTTTTTTTTTTTTTTCTCTGGGCGTGCGGCGCGCGCTTGTCTTGTTTCGCTTGGGTGCAAAAGACTTGATTGCTTTTAGAGTGAAGAAAGGGTTATATATGAGGCAAAAGGTAGACACAAGGGGATTTGTTTAATCTTCTCGTTGAGAATACTGATTATGCCCCATCCTCCTTTCTTCTTTTCTTTTGGAGTTCTTGAGCAAATGAAAATTAATGAACTCGAATTTGATTCTGTGTTCGATTTCCTGTTTTTTTTGGCTCTCTGCCTCCAACCAAGATCGACCGAGCGATCAATGATGTACAATACAATACAGTAGAGAAAGGCTGCGACCATGGGGGGAAAAGAGAGACACCCCCCTCCCCCCACTTCTGAACGCCCGCAGTAGGAATTGATTAGAATCAACGTAACCTCCCTCCTTGGTCCCTCCTCCTCCCTTAATGATCCTCAATTCCAAGGTCCGGTATGAAGTTGGGTACGTTGACCAAAGTTGACCCCCCGCAAAAATCATTATCTCCAAACAACGCCATGCCTTTCCATATGTGGGACGTCCTGAAGGTTCGCGCCTCTAGCATGCTCCAAGGCTCCTCAAAAAAGAAAAAAAGAAAGAAAGAAAACTATCATGCGTGACTATGCCACTAGACTCTTGAGGAGATCCAAAGCCAAAAAGAAGAGGACCACCGGCCTGTAGATAGAAAAGCTTGGAAAGAAGCTATCCAAACAGGTGCACATGTAGACAAGGCAGACATGTGATATCCTGGTGAAGATCTCATATCCCCATCCCCTCGCAGGACGGAAAGAATTTGGCTTTGATCAGAAAAAAAAGAGCTCAAAATTAGAAGGCATAACCCACCATAGTTATGCCCCCCACAGTCATGCATGTCACTATAAACCCCAGTGGTAGTTCCAAGTGACGGGTATCCACGAAACCATGACAGCCAAATCCACCAATGTGGCATCACCCAAGTTCCAATGTTTCTGCTCAGTGGATAGGCCGGCCACGGGAGTCAAACCGGGGCGGAAGCACCTGCGTGACTTTCTTGGGGCTCTTAGCAGCCTTCGCGGCAGCCTTGGCAGCCGCCTTCTCTGCCTTCTTCTTCTCTTTGTCCTGTTTCTTCCGCTGCTCCTCGCCCTCTTTGGTCACCTGAACCGAGGAGGTAGCCAGGCCGGATTGACCAGCGCCGGTGGGCAGGTTGAACATGGGAATAGGGACGGGCGTCTGCTTGCCGATGGGGATTTGCGTGGCGGGAAGCGTAGCGCCAGGCGAAGCGGACGATCGGGATCGCGCGACCGGCTGGCTCGCCGAGGGGATCGAGCTGTATCGGCCGTTGGTGAGGGCGGGGATAGGAACAGGCGTGACCTTTCGGGCCGTTGTGGTGTTGTCATTACTTGTCTTCTGCTTCTTGTTGGACTTCTCAGCTGTGGTGTTCTTCTTGCCGGTGCCACCGGAGGCGCCCCTCGAGGCGGAAGGGGTAGTAATAGTAGTAATAGGAGCAGTCGCGGTGGGTCCGTCCTCACCGTCATCTCTGTGCTTGCGCTTCTTCATGGAGCTTGTGCTGGGGGTAGCTGATTCCTGCGCTGCGACCTTTGCCTGGGCCTTCTCCTTCTTGGATGGTGTCGGAGCCGCGATGGTGGGTTTGGGGGTAGGCACGCCCAGGGGGGTGTAGCGAGCGCGGAGACCTTCAGGTTGAGGACGCGCTGCTTTAGTGGTAGCGACGGTCTGCGTAGTGGTGACGCTGGCGGGGCCGCCAGGTGGGAAGGTTTCGCTGCGGGTGAAGTGCATCGTCTGCTGGACTGGTTGTCCCACTGTGGTGATATAATAAGTCAGTATCAAAATTAAAGTCGTTCCCACCAGAACGGAAAAGCTCACGCAATGAATACTCCTCGCCTTGTTTGTTGGGGATGAGGAGCCGGAAGGAGGAGGAAGCATCAGGATTATCAAAGGCCATGCGGTAGTCATCGCCGTTGTGCGAGAGGACCGGCAAGCCATTCTGAGCCTTGTCCATGGGAATGGACAAATCTTGGACAACAGTGACGGGCAGTGAGGCTGGCGCGGTGATATACCAGACCTGCTTGCCTTCCATCTGGGCCTTGGAGAAGAAGCTGGCGACGTCTGAAGCGTTGACCAACCCATCAAGCTTGCGCAGGTGGAAGTCAGGCGCCACAAACTCGGGCACATCGCCGCTGGAATTGACTGTCAGCCATGTGAGTGAGATCACGAGGAGCAGTAGTCTGCACTTACACCTGCGTGGGATTGCCACCATTGGTCAGAGCCATTGACTGGTCCATCATCTCGACATCACCATCTTCATCTTCGGCCTGGGCTTCAGCGCGCTTGGCCTTCTTCTTGCTGGGTTTCTCCGGCGCAGCTGGAGCTGGGGCCTTGGAGGATTGAGACTTGGCAGTCTTGACGTCGTTCCGAATCTGCTTCTCGATCTGCTGCGCAGAGTCCTCGGTGTCCTCCTCATCCTCGCTGTCGCTCTCTGCTGAGCTAGACTCGGACTCCGATGTCGGTTCCTTCTTGACTGGCGACTTGGTCTTCTGTGCAGACGGTAGGGCGGTCTTTGGTGCACTCTTGTCTGCCTCGTCACTGTCACTCTCGCTGCTGCTGGAGGTTTCGTCCTCTGAGCTTGACTCTGAATCCGACTTGCTCTTCTTCTTGACTTGCTTGCCCTTCGCGCTCGATTTCTTGGCCTTCTCTTCGCTGCTCGACTCATCCTCCTCGCTGTCGCTGCTGTCATCCGAACTTGACGAGGTAGCCTCCTTCAACTTCTTCGCCGACAAGTGTTTCTCGACCGAGGCCGCAAGGCCATTGACAGTGGGACTCTTTGCAGGAGTCGAAGTCTTCAAGGCCAGAAGGCCATCTTTGAACTGTGCGCCATTGGCCTTCTTCTGGGAGGACGGGGTCTGCTGAGAGAGCCGCTTCTGGAAGTCGGCAGAGGACTCGGCGGCGATATCGTCGGAAGTGGAGGAGTCGTCGCTGCTGGAGCTGGTATCAGAGTCGCTATCATCACCAACGACCGTCTTGGAGTTGATCTTGGGACCGGTCGGCTTGACATAGCCCAGGGTATTGGCAGTCTTGGCCTTGCTGGTGTTGGAAGCATGGGCACGAAGGCTTCCACCTGGAACCTTGGTGGAGCCAGCCATGATGGAGCGATTGAAGGATGGCTAGGTGTCGATGAGGAGGATGGAGAGGAGGCGACGATGGAGACTTGTATGCACTAGGATGAGAAATGGCGACGCGCTCTGTTTCGTCGCGTCGAAAAAAAAAAAAAAGAAAAAAGCTGGTTGCAGCTTGGTGCAAAGAGAAGGTATGCGACGCTCCTGCTATGAACAGGACAGCACAACAGCAGTATGAAAAGAAAAGAAAATGGGGGAAGCCAGAGAGGGATTAGGAAGCTGGCTAGGTCTGGGTTGTTGAGGAGAAAAGAGAAGGGAGTGCGCCTAGCTGTTGGTTGTAGTGGAAGAAGCAAGAAGCAGCAGCAGCAGCAGCAACAACGGCGGCGCGCATGTGAGCTTTTGGGTCCAAGTTTGGCTATGAATTTTTTTTCTTTTTTCCGCGAAAGCTTCTTTTTCTGATCGCGTCTCCAACTGAATCCGGACAGGGTCAGCGTGGGGTAGCAGACTTAGAATTGGGCTTATCGATTGGGCAGCGGGGTTGATGGCAGGGGCTTCTGACAGGGCAGACCTGCTGGACCCCCCACTAGAGTTGCACCCCCTGCAAGCCTGGAGGATTGCCTTTCAGAAGCACATCACATCACTGGATTAGACTTTGTATTGCTATTACTACTGCTACTTCTGGTAACTATAGTGACACCCTGCTGAAATAACTTCACCTTGCCACGAATTCACCCTCACCTTGGAACATGTCTGCTAGCAAGAGGAGGAAGCTGGATGTTGGACAGGGCACACAGAGTAAGATGATTTTTCTAGTAGACCCCCCTCCTTAAAAGAAACCTGGCTGAGAAGAAGAAAAAAAAAATCACTTTTTAGTGTTGAGTGCTGCTGCTCTTCGCAGAAGATTGCTCGAGAGGCAGGCTTCTACAAATACACCTGCCTCATCAGAAAATGTTGAGAGCACTTCAGCTGAGGATGGGCTGACCAGTTCTGGACAGTCCACCCCAAGAAAGGGAGGTTCAAAGGCCAAGGGTGCAGAGCAAGGGGCCATGAGGAAGGACACCTTGCGGACCACTGAACAGGTGCTCCTTGGAGATTCTGGCACTGTGGACGAGGAGGAACTTGAGATCGATGAGCCCGTGGATGAGCCTCCTAAGAGAAGGGTCATCCAGCTCTCTTCGACCGTTCTGAGCAAGACTAACTGTCAGAGGAGGGCCGATGGGACTGCCATACTGAAGTTCCCGGACAGCAGCGAAGTAAGTAAGAAGATGATCCATGACCGTCTCCCATCCCTTTTTGCGTCAATCTCCCCCCCTGCTGACGAAACAATAGCGCCTGGTTATCCTCGGGAGCTACGGTGTCAAGGTCAAAAGTGGAGAGGCAAGCATATACGGCGCCTCTCTTTATCCCTCCGACTCGATCCACTGGGTACACGCGCCGCACTGCCATGCCTTGCCCGTGCTGCGATGTTCCGAGAAGTCGGTGCTCGAGCTACATCCTCACCCCGCAGTGGCCGGCCTGAGGAATTTGGAAAAGCTGTCCCCTCTGTTCGGCGGCCTATGGCATGAGCCACCCTCGTCAGGAGGACAGCACAATCAGACGTGGCAGGTACTCAGCACCTCCGCCGATGGACCCAAAAAGGCCATGATCCAAGACCTCAGGTCGCCGCCCGAGTGGAACAGAAAGATTGCCGAGCTCGCCAAGTCCTCCCGAGAGACTGCCCCTGTGTTCATGGTCTGCGGGCCCAAGTCCTCGGGCAAATCGACTTTCTCGAGGATGCTGACGAACAGACTCGTCACCCACCGAGGCGGCACCAAGGAGCAGGTCTGGCCTGGCGTCGCCGTGTTAGACATCGACCCTGGACAGCCCGAGTTCTCACCTCCTGGTGCCATCTCGCTCGTCAGGCTGGATGAGCCGAATCTATCACCACCTTTCTGCCACCCCCTACCGAGATCAGGTAGCTCCGTCAGGTCGCATGCTATAGCATCAGTCACGCCAGCCTCGAATATCGAGCACTACAAGGCCTGTGTCTCCAATCTGTTCTCGCATTACCGGTCAACGTGCCCTGGCTACCCACTCATCATCAACACCCTGGGCTGGATACAAGGCAGTGGCCTCATCCTGTTGCAGGACTTGTTGGCAGAGATCCGACCGAACGAGGTCGTGTACATGTCACAGGACGGCCCCGAAGACACAGTCGAAGGGCTCAGGTCAGCCGCCCGCCAGTCCCCCCTCACAACGCTCCCCTCGCAGTCGAGCGAGTACACCTCCAGAACAGCCCTCCACCTGCGCCACATGCAGGCAATGTCCTACTTCCACATTACCGCTGAGGCTGGTGCTGCTGGCCGCACGCACTGGGATGCCCAGCCCCTGACCTCCACGCCGCCCTTACTCGTCAGCTACACCGCTGCTAAAGTAGAAGATCACGGCTTTCTCGGCATCGCATGCTACGGCTACCAGCCCCAACCCGAGCTCCTTGCAGAAGCCATCGACGGCACCATCCTCGCTATCATAGAAGTCCAGGACAAGACCAGGGCTTTCGGCACACCGCCCTCACACCTAGCGCCCGACCGACCAGAGGTCCAGCAGACGACAGCAGCAGAAGCACATCTCCCTTACATCCGCACCAACCACCCCCTCGACCCCAGATACGCCCGCTGCCACGGCCTCGCCCTCGTCCGCGGCGTCGACACCGCCCGCGGCCTCCTCGCCCTGTCTACCCCGCTCTCGCCGGACCTGCTCAGCGGCATGAACATTGTTCTGGTCTCGGGCAAGTTCGACTCGCCTACGTGGGCGTACACGGAGGACCACTATAGCCGCGCTTCTAAGAAGGGCGCGGTCGAGGTCGGGGGCACGTCGACGAGGATCCCGTGGGCGGAGGTGTTGCTGGGGAACCAGAAGAGGGCTGCTGGGTCCAAGGTTTGGCGGGTGAGGAGGGATCTTGGGAGGAACTCGGGTGGTGGTGGTGGTGGCGGGGACTAATGATGATGAGCTGCCGGGAGGTGACACAACGAACATCAATATAGGCGGACACGCAGATATAATCACAACCTCATTGGAGACCATCACAACACAGCTTGGATAATAATCAAAACAGACATCTTGCAAGACAGTCAACTGTTGCAAAGGCGTCTACATACGTCTAACTCCCTGGTTTCCTCCCTATAGGATGGTCCCGCCTCAGTCTGACCACGGTGGCCAAGGAAGTACTCTCCTCCCCTCTCGAACATTTCCAACCGTATGAACTTTGCTATGCGTTCCAGCTCAGCCCACCCTCAGCAGGTGGTGTCCTCACCATACTCGCCTTGAGGATCGATCGCGCATGCCACTGAAACCCCAAAACCGGCCAGCCACCAGCACAAGCAAGAGCTGTCATAAGATCATGATTCCCGTGTTTCCTCGCAGTATAGTCGGTAGCATCCACCCAATATCAACCAGGGGAATAAGGTTCGTAGTTCTCCCCGGAAAGGGAAGGAAGGAAAAAAAGTAAAGTCGAACAAAAAGTGTACGATATCGCCACGGACCGCAGTGGACGTTCTCCCACGCAAACAAAGCCGACGATGACCTGCCTTGAAATGAATACAGTCAATGAGCCTGAAGGCTACAGTAAAATTTTACAAGTATCTCTTTTTTTTTTCCTTCTTTTTTTCTGGGTTTGAAAGAACAACTCAAGGAAGAAGAATATGAAAAGCGATCAGCAACCCCCCCCGGGCAAAAAGGAAAAACCCCCCAGAGAAACAGCCCTCTCCCACCCTCAGTTGATTTTGTGAAGCACAAAGGCCGCTGCCTCCCCTCCCCATGTAGTCCGTTATGTCTGATGATGTAGATTGTTTGAACCACCTTTCCCCCTGAAAACGCCGGTGCAAAATAGTCGATTCTCGGCATTGCACGTCTGCAATGCCGACGTTGATGAAAACATGTAGAGCGCGCAGTGTGATGCAGCTCGCTGTATAGTCTGACAAGTAAAATGAAGTGAAGTAAGTCCGTGACGAGTGTGTGTGTGTGTGTGTGTGTGAGAGAGAGAGAGAGAGAGGTAGAAGTGAGCTCTGCATCAGTGTGTGTGGGGCGGCCAATACTCTTCGCGCGGATCGAACCGAGATGCCCTTCTTTTCGTGTGAAAGCAATGCCTCGTGATCTGGTATCAAGCTATGCGCTGCCGTAAAGAAAAATATAGGGCCGGTAATATACACAGCTATAGCTTCCGTCGCCGTTTAGCCATTAAGAACTCAGAGGAGTTGTTGTTGCCCGAGATCTTTCTCTTGAGCGATTGTCGAGCCTTGATTTCACAGCGATACTACTGCCCGCTACTGTCAGGGCTCAACATACCCACAGCATCGTCCTTATCGCCAGGCCCGGGTGGGCTGCTCGGGATGCCCTGACTTTGCGTGCTGTCCATGCGCTCCATGTCGGGAGCTTTGGGCAGGGGAATCTTGCTGATCTTCTTCCCCTTCTCGGGAGTCGAGTTCACGCCGGTGGGTGGTTTCGGGTCCGTGACCTGCGCTTTGCCAGCCTCGAGCTTCTTCTTCTTCTTGGCCAGGGCGATCTGCTCCTTCGGGGGCCGCTTCTGTGGAGACACGATCTTGCCGGTAGCACCGAGGCGAGGGCGAGGCCGCCTCTGCTTGACGGGGAGATCTTCATCCTCCACCAGGGGTTGATCGCCGTTAGCATGCAACTTGGCCAGGAAGAAATTCTTGACGAGCCCGATCTGGTCCTGGATGTTGTCCTTCGTGACAGGCTCCGCAGGCGGCAGCGGATCGAAGAGATCTTGTACCTCTGCGTCGACGGTCTGTGTCTGCGCCTGGAAGGTGTTGCGGACGCGAGACTGCAGGAGGTGGAGTGGCACCGAGAGCATGTCGAGGCCGAGCTCTTCCACGAGGCCGAGGGCCTTGAAGCCAAAAAAGTCCTCGCCAAGGTCCTCAGCAAAGTCACCTCCAACGAACTGGTCGCTGCCGTCCTTGAAAGCACCAGCGCCGTCAGGACCGGCGTCGTTGAGCGCCGGCCGCAGCAGGTCAGCAAGATGCGACTTCATGCGCTCGTGGATCACCCCAAGCTTGCTGCCGAGCCTATCAACATCGTCCTTGGCGTAGCCCTCGATGGCCTCCATGCTGTGTCCGTTCTCGCTCAGCGCATGAAGGATGACCTCCTCTGGGGTGAAACGAGGCTGGGATTTCGCGCCACGCTCGGCCCATTTGCCGCTAGCATTGACCTTGTCTGCCTCTCTGTACACATTAAATGTGTGGATGAGCTTGCCAAAGTAGTCGCCAGCGATGTCGGTGACCACATCGAGAGCAGACGGCTGGAGCTCCTCGAACCCAGCGTGGTAGAAGATCTGTGCAACAGAGCGCTTCAGCGCGGACCGGCACACCTCAGGTGCCATGACCGGCCCCTCTCCAGCAACGAAATGAGGCTCGATATCAGCTTCCAGAAATGGTTCAGGCTCGTACTTGGGAAACTGGTTCGCGTAGACTTGCGTCTGGATCTGCATCTGTTTGATAACGCCGATCTTTGAGCAGACCTTTCGGGTTTCCTGCATTTGACGAAGGTTTGCGCGGAACTTCTTGGTCAAAATGCTGTCCGGGGAGACGAACTGTCCCGGTGAGACTAAGCGCAAGACCTCCTCGTGTTGGTTGATCACCTGGCCTTCGTCGTCCTCGATCCATTGTAGCTTTGGTACGACATCTGGAAGCAGGTTGCAAGCCTCGTAGTAGTCAGGAATGACACGATCATCCTCCACTTCCATACCTTCGGCCAGCGTCTCGGAAACCTTGGTGGTCTCTTTGGCCGCCGCAGCTGAGGAGTCGCCGCTCGATGCGGCGCTGCCCTCGAGATCTGCCTGCGTAAAACGTCTCAGAACACGTCGCATGCTGGCCTTGTTTCGCAGGATCGCAGGCTCGTCCGCGTTGAGCTTGTTGTCCTTGAAGAGGTTGTGTCGTTCCCTGGCGATCAAGGCACGGTCCTTCTTGGTGATCTGTTTCCAGATCTTGTACTCTTCATCCTCAAACTCTTGCTCCGCAGCCTCGCCGAGGCTCAAGCCAATGCCGTTCAGGGATGGTCCATCGATCTCCATGGCATCTGCGTTGCTAGTACCAGATTGACCGTGTGGGCCAACAGGTGTAAAGGACCCCACAGGAGGGGTCCCGAAACCATTGCTGCCATCACCCATCTCCGAGCCCTCTCGTCCCGTCTTTGCCAAGATCCCGTTGATCTGCAGAGTCGGCTTCGAGTCGTTGCTAGGAGTGGCTTCCTTCTGATCAGTTGGCGCGGTCCTGGACTTGGTAGCTCCCTTGGCAGCGTTACTTCGGCCACGAGATGTGATAATGGGCTCGTCATCGCTGTCGTCACCACCATCATCCTCGCCGCCGTTTTGTTTGCGCCGCTCCTCAGCCTCGACTTCAGCTCGCGGTCGGACAACGATGTCTGGTATGAGCGGGATGAGCTTGTCTGCCTCCCTCCGCATGCCATTCGCCAGCCGGGGGAGGTGGTTGCTGAGGTTCTGATTGTATCGGAGACAATTGTCCCAGATCAGGTTCAGATCCGTCACGAAGTCCGCCTTGGACTTGTACTGCAGCTGCTTGAGCTTCTTGGTCATCGTCCCAAGGTCCATGGGCTGCTTAATGACTGCGAGACGGTCAATATGTACCCCCGAGCGCTGATTGCGGCCAGTTCCAAACCTACCAGAGTAATAATCCGGGGCGTCCCTCTTGCTGACTTTTGTCAGGAAGGGTGTCGAGTACTCGGTGTGTGCCTTGAGCTCGCTCAGGACCTTCTCGAGGGCCTCGTACAGTTCCTCCTGGCCCACATTTTCCTCGCTGGCCCATTTCGAACGGTTCTTCCTAACCTCATTCATTAGGCTGCGCAGCTCCTGATCCGTGGCCTGCACCTGATTGCGCTTCAGATCTATCCTGGCGATCAGGTGCTTGAGCGTGAGGCTGGACGCGCCGAGGTTCGCGCTGCTGAGGGATCCATGGTTCGGCCCGGGGCCCTCGTTCGCGATCCCGCCGTTCTTGTCCATCTCCGCCTGTATCTGTTTCTCTGACTCTTCCAGCTGCTGCTGCTCCAACATGGCCATGCGATCGTTCTCCAGGGTGTAGAACATGGTGTGAAAGCTGCGCTTGGCTGCCTCCTCGGTGGCGTTTCGTGCTTCCTCTAATTCCTTGCGCGCATCCTCGGACGACTTCTCCTTGCCCTGCGATGCGGCATCTTCTTTCGACTTGTCGCCGTTCTTGCCCGGGGAAGGGACGGAGTGGACTGGAGAACTGCCGGATTTGGAGGGGGAGAGGTACGTCTTGGCGGCAGCCGCATTATCATTCTGGAGCTGGGTCGCGGCGGCAGCGCTGTGCTCACCCTCCTCGTCCTCGGACTCGTCCTCGTCGTCGTCATCGTAGTCGTCGATGATGACCCGCTTCACCTTTTTGAGTGGCGGTTGTTGTATAGGGGTATGGTCGGTGGCAGGGGGTATGTAGACCTCGGCGGCGGTCGGAGGTCGCTTCAGCGATTCGATGGCGGAGTCATTGTAGTCGCCATCGTCAGCAAACAGCGACGCGATCTTGGCATCCGTCTTCCGGAACAAGTGTGCGAAATGGGCGCGTCGATGGTCGTCATCGTGATTTTCGGGTGCCTCAGGCATCGACATGGGCGCATCGGGATGCGACCGCGACTGGCCATCGAGACCAGCGTGATTCATCTTGATGCCATTCCCCTGGCTGCCGGCAGGTGTTGGCCAGCCGTTCTGGGATGAATGAAAGGACATATTGTCCTTTGATTGATAGCCAGGGCTGGTGAAGGACCGCGACACTCCATGCGCCAGGTCAGGCGAGATTCTGACCGGCTTCCGGTGGGAAACGGAGCACTAGACGGACATGGGACGAAAGAGCGACATTGACATGGATGGCCAGACGGGTTTGTAGGATGATGCGGGTTGTTGTGGTTGAGAAAATGATGGAGGTCGAGAGGGGAGATGCTGAGCGTTGATGAATTGACGTTCAAGTTTGGGTGGAGTCGGTCGTTAGGTCGTCCGCAGAGCGCAGCGCATCCAAAGGGCTTGTACTGTACTGGGGGGGGGGGGGGGGGGGGGGGTTGGGGGGGGGGGGGGGGCGGGGGGGGGGGGGGGGAGGGGGGAGGGGGGGAGAGGCAGGAGATTGGCAACGACCACATCACCTGGCACACTTTCGGTCGGGAACGGTCTTGCCATT
>JACWST010000386.1:0-14541 GCA_014850475.1 Cryphonectria naterciae | reverse complement strand
CCCGCGGGGCCGCCTCTGCCAGGCGGCCGCGCCGGGGGCGGGGGGGGCCCCCCCCCCCCCAGTGTTGTTGTTTGGCTCGAGAAGAGAAGAAAAAGAGAATGAGTGATGGCTGACTTGGACGGGCCTGACAACAGAGAGCGCCACACCCGCCCGTATCAAGCAGAACGCCGAGGTGTATTCCTTCGAGTTGACCCCCGAGGAAGTCAAGGAACTGCAGTCGACCGAGTACAAGCCTGTCTGCTGGGACCCCAATGTCAGCCCGCTGGACAACTAGAGGGGGACAAGACTCAGCAAGGGGGGAAGGGGAGAGGGGTGGAAGAAGAAAAAAGAAAGGGAAAGAAAGGAAAAGAAGAGAGGGATGAAACAGAGCCCGAAGTGTGAACGTCGCACATATGATGATCTTTCCCGGCATACGAAAGTATATTGTGTATATATATATATATATACACACACATCTGGTGGCTCGTCGGGGGGACAAAGAGCCAGCCCCAAGAACTCTGGATAAATCGTTTACCTCAACTACTGGCCCATATGTGCCTGCCCCGCCTGTTTCTGTAGATGCCCTCTGTCCTCTGCCCGCGCAGCGCCAAGCCGCAACTTGACTGCTGTGTCAGCCTTCAATAAAAGGAAGGGCAAATGATCTTGTCACGATTCCTAGGCGAAAATCCCCCTCTGACAAGTTTCAAGCCAGTCTTTTAATACGAGTCAAAATCGAAAGCAGCGCCAATGTTGAGTTCGAGCAGTGCGAGCGAGACACTAACCATCGCACGAGGAAAGATCAGCAAAATACACGGCGTGCAACAATAACACATCAGCCATATGCTGTCATGACGGCCAATGTCGTAGTCCCCAGGACAGGGACTGAAAGTGGCTTCTGGGCCATTGTACAGTTAATCACAAGACACAGAACCTTTGTTTTTTTTTTTAAAAAAAAAAAGATTCCCCAGACAGACAGCAACAGTGTACAATTTGCCTTTTTCTTTCAATTTCGAGCTGTCCTGGCAGGTTCAAGGCAGGCTTTGCATCCTATCCCCTTTCCGAGGTAGCCGTAGCCTAGGGAGCGACCCCTCCGCTTTCCCGATACCCCGGGGGCAAAATGGCGATATCTTGAGGACCTTATGCAGGCCCCAGAAGCGTTTCGGCGCTTTACAGAGGTCACGAAGTTCTTCGAACGATGCTGTCCCTCTGGGATAACAGTGGTAGTTGGCCAGGTTTCGGCCCAGGCTTCTCCTCGAGGCAGCTGAGGGCCACGGAGGGAGGAGACGAGTAGAGGAATCGGAGGCCTGAATAGTTGAGAACGGCGAGGATGAGGACGAGGATGAGGATACAGAGGGGGAATATGAGTGGCAAGGGAGGAAACTGATGGTGGAAGACGACGAGGAGGACCTATAGGGCTAGGGTAAGGAGAAACCAAGTGGTTTCAGCTGTTAAATGAGGAGACAGTTTGTACATGTGGTGGGCACAAGACCGCGCATAGAAATGTTGACGGAGTGGAATGCTATGGGTTGCACAATGTTTGCCTCGGACTTCACTATCCTTATATCAAAGCCCAAACAGCAGCTGAAGGGCCAGACCTGAAAAGATGTCGCGTCTCAAACAGGTCCTCGGATTGGCGGTGGGAAGGTTTGGGCTATCATGGTGCAGAGAAACAGCCAGATTGAACCGACGATTGTCAAACAGGCATCCGTAACTTCGTCTATAACATTCTCTCTACGTACACATTGAGTCTACACTCTCTAGAGTCTATACCTGCCGTGATGAATGCGAGTTTCTTGTGGCATATAGAAAGACAAGGACTCTCTATCTGTCCGGTAGTGAGTAATAGCTCAGGGCTATCTGAGTCTTGTGATCCACACTACTATGAAAATAGCCTGCAGCTTTTCAATCCTTAGTATTCATGCGAAATTCTAGCATTTTATGAAAGGGGATATTCGCGTCAATCAAGAAGCATTTTTATTTATACTACAGTCGTGAAGTAGTCAGCGCGTGGCTAGTTGACCGGAGCCGGGTGGGCCGTACATACTACTTATTCTCATAGCGTTACCTGATATGCGCCAGATGTCTTCTTTTTTTTTTGGGGGGGGGGGGTGGGGGGTTAAAGAAGTTGTGAGAGAAGGAACAGGCAAAGTGAGGCGGCCACAAGTTTGGATTGGCACATATAACAAGAAGGACAGAGTACACAACCAACATAGGGTCAGGAACGCATTTCGTTGTGTGTCGTCCCTGTCAAGAACAGCTAGATCATCGAAAGCTGAGGAGGTCTTTGATGTACAACTCTCATGTATCAAACCAACGCATCAAAATACGTTACACAGGGTTTTCGAAGCTGTGCACTGCTTACAGGATGACCAGCACGTTGGTAGCGGCCTTGAACTATATTGGAAAAAATCCGTCCCGTACAAGTTAGTGGCAGGTGGCGTTCCTGGCCCAGGTCGGGCCATACGAGTCCCACTACAGGTTGGAAATCAGCATCAGGGGGGCTTCCTCGGCTATATTACAAGGCTGCCCTGTCGTCGCCTTCGTTGAATGAGTCGCTGAGTGCAAGTCCCGACGGCATACCCTTCGCCTGCAACCAATCAATACCATTTTGAAGCATCGGGGACGCGACAGGAAGGAAGGTCTGGCCGGATACTGGTGGTCAAGAGAGAGCCTGTTGCTCGAAGTTGCCTTGCAGCTCTGGGAAATCGCCCTCCATCTAAGTCTCTCCAGAGCTTTCGGACAGAGCCTAATGTGTGAGAGGACGTCACGACACATGGGAGCCGTAAGAAGGGGCTTAACTCACTCCCGTTGCTTCCCGAAGGGCTTACTTTACCTTTTGGTTCAAAAAAAAATGATGCAAACTCTGTATTCCCGAGCACAGACCCGAAAACTGGTGCACCAAGTCCAACCCCGACTTGTCAAAAATTACCAGACAATAACTACTCTCTTAAGTACCTAGTGCTCAACGGCTGTCCAAGTGTAATATTACAACACCCAGTCGTTCTCAGCACATGTAATCCGATTTTCAATCCGCCACCGCGTCAAGTTTTCCTGGTAGCTCCTAGGAACCTTCATCTCGATCTGCCGCTGATTTTTATAACATCCGAGAAAATTCAAGCACTGTTATTAACATATGCATTATCGCGCAGCGATCGGCAGCTGTCCACTATGATTTTGGACCAGGCAACGACGCGATTGGCCAAATCCTCTTTCTGAATACCATTTGCGCCATCGTATTCAGCCTTTTCCTTCTTCTTACTCACATTGTCTTGTGATGAGAGCACGGGCGCAAGATCAGCAGTCTTCAGCCCACCATGACGCGGTAGCGAGCCTCATGACACATATAAAATCTCAGAACATTCGCGCAGTGGGCCACTGCTTCCCCATTGGACTAGCAAAAATATACCTGCAACTGAATCATGCGAAACCATGCTTTATAGAAATGTCGGTACCACCCCCAATTGTCATTGGAATATAGTTTGGTACGCGAAAGGAACTGAAAATAGTGTAGTACGCGAGCCTGAATCAGTGCTAGTGCAATGCCAAGTCACTTGGTAAGTCCGACGATCGTCTCTCCGTCTCTTTTCTCTGGGAGATCTGTATCAATGGGTGAAAAGAAACTCTGACTTTTTCCCTGTAGGTTTCCGTGTTGGTTATATAATTCCAATGCCGTGGGATGGTGGGCTTATGGAAATTAGAACGCGAAAGAGAGGGGGGGGGGAGCACAAAAAAAGCAGAAAGAAAAGAAAAAAAAGAAGAAAATGGGTCAGATTATAGCGGAGGGGGGGGGGGTATTAGAAAATTTCTCTTCAACAATATGAAAGGAAAAAGGCTTAAGACCGATGATATGGGCAATCATTATAGTACAATTGTCAGTCATTCAACTCCTCGCCCCGGGTAGGTTGTCGCCACTATCAATCAGGGGCTCTGAGGGCTTTGGATCCAGGCGTCCAACGTTGTGGATCGAGCAGTAATATGTCACTGCAGCACAAAGGTGGCATACATAAATCTTTCGATTGTGCTATTGCCTCATACGAGACATCCTCTTGCAGTTCGAAGGAGGATATATCGGAGGTAGAATATGGAGGGCCAGCTTATCAGCAGGGAGATGCGAGGCGAGGTTCTCTCAGGCCTACTCCCCACGGATTGACAAAAGCAAAAAAGGTGTGATAGTAAGCCTTCATTCCCACTTGATAGCATAGCACAAAATTATGTCAGTCTAAAAGCCGCAGCAGCGGCTTACTACCCTGACTGACATTGGCGTTATGCGCGCCAACGCGACTAGACCTCGGCTCATCGCCCGTCTTGTAGAAAACCCCATCAACATTTCTCCTTGTGGCTTTCCCGCACCAAGGAAAAAGACCAAAACAGCACTCCGTGGGATCGTGCGTTCTAATAGTTCTATGAGGTTAAACCCTGTGCAGAATGGTACTCGGTTCTCTCTTCCGAAAGGAATATTAGTAATTTTCTCCTCTAGCTTTGCCCCTGGACATGGCATGGCATGGTCCCACACTGCCTACAAGTGCCCTACCATGAGGGGTCCCAGTTGTGGTTTCAAGCTAGCATGACTTGGACTTGGGCACGCATTTAGATCGAGACCTTGCTTGTAAAGTGTCCTATCAAGATTACGGGGTTCCCGGGGCAAAAGCCGGAAGGAGAAAAGTGGTAGGGAAGTTACCGGCAATCATCATAATCTGTGACCAGGCTAGACCCCGATGGTTCCTCGAATTTGTGATATTTGCTATAGCGTGCATGTGCATGAAGACGATGGAAAGTTCCGCTGAGAGCGGCCAGCGAAAAAGGTTTTCCATCTAGAAAATAGCCTTCAGGAAAGGGGGATACTTAGGAGCCCCTTTTTGGTCTTGTTTCTTCCTCGCATTTATTCGGCGACAAATCATCATCCCCAATTGTGTTGTTTGCAATATTTAGTACAGAGCGACGTCCGAATTCGAGCATTATGCGTTGCATAGCAAGTTTCACGTCTCTCATTGCCACCCTGATGGTAGGTGGCAGAGCCCTTGCTCAGTCCGTGAGTGGGACTCTTTCGCAGATACCGAGTTGTGCTGTAAGTTCTTCTCTCTGCCGATTTAGACGCGACGAGGTGCTTTTTTTGGGGGGGGGGGGGGGATGAAAAAAGAAGAAGAAGAAGAGAAAGAGGAATGAGGATTAACACAAGCTCCATCTCACAGCTGCCGTGTACTGAAGAGGGTGTTTTGAGTGCAGGATGCTCACTCACCAATCTCACACTTCTTGAGGGCTGCCTCTGCACCAACATCACTTTACTCTCGCACATGTCGACCTGCGTGCAGACATCATGTCAGTTTAGCGACCAGGTTACTACGGGAGACCTTCTTGTATCCACATGCGCCTCTTTCCCCATTCAATCTCGGGTCAGCGATGTGCGCGTGGTGGCTACCGTTGCCCTCGTGCTGTCAGTAGTCGTTGTCAGCTTGCGGTGTGTGGCGAGGCTTCACCGAACGGGGAGACTATGGGGCGATGACTGGATGGCCGTCCTCTCGGCTTTCTTACTGGCTGTCGGCGCCGGTCTGGAACTGGCGAGTGCACAACTGGGCTTTGGGCTGCACTATTGGGATGTAAAAGTGGCAAATGCTACATATCTGCTGCAGATATTCTATGCCGTCGAGATCATCTATACCTGGGTAAAGTTGGTCGCCAAAGCCTCCATTATCCTGTTGTATATGCGCGTCTTCCCGGCCAGATGGTTTCACTGGGTTTGCTATGGATGTCTTTGTTACTGCGCTCTCTCGGCCATCTCATTCACCTTCGTCATCGCATTCCAGTGCCGCCCTGTTTCAGCCATCTGGAATCGTTTTATCGTTGGACAGTGCCTAGATGTCAATGCAATAGGCTACGCTGGCGCTGTACTTTCTATTGTTGAAGACATCGTCCTCGTACTTCTCCCGATCCCAGAGCTACGAAAACTGCAGATCACCGCCAGGCAGCGCATTGGCGTTGGTCTCATGTTTGGCCTTGCATCCTTGTAAGTCAGGTTCATCCCAAGAAGTTGACAAGATAGGCAATTTGCAGTGCTAACCCAGTCTCGTAGCGCGACCGTCACAAGCATGATCCGACTGAAATATCTTGTACAATTCAGCAAAACGTATGACAGCACATGTAAGTCAGCCCCTGTCCAGACAACATTGTATGCAAGATCACTGCTCAACTAACATCCATATAGTCGACAATGTCAATACTGTTGTCTGGTCGCTGATCGAAGCTACTTGCATTATCGTTTGCGGATCCCTCCCCCCTATGAGGCCGTGGTTCGGCAAGCTTGTAGTTTCGATCACAACCCTCAAGTCAAGGAGGCTAGGGGATGGGGCATCTGCGATCCCAGGAAAACGGAACATCACAAATACCGAGGAATTCTCGGAACTTCCGGAGTGGGCACCTTCCAACCACTGGACTGAATCCCAGACATCGAGAACTATGACCCACAGTGGGCCAAAAAGTCCACAACAAGGAGAGAGATAATTACTGGAAGGTTTTGTATATAAAACAAATAATCTTTTTTATGTATAAAAGTTCGGGGGGCATGATCAGATTCGTCTAGATTAGGTAGCTAGCAGAAGGACTAGCTTGCATCCCTTGTCCCCTTCACTCAATAGACTCAACTAATGCTTTGGCATGCACGAAATGTACCGGCGACAGAAGTCATACCCTGTCTCAATTATGGGCAAAGGTTCTGTTTCCATCACTTGCTATACCTGTGTATGTGTGTAGAAGAAAGAAACCGGGAATGCGGCACCCTCTCGAGCACCGGAAGCCCCTTTTTGTACACCCTTGCAGCCGGCATTTTTTTGCCCGGCCGGAGGCCTTTACTTACCACCTTTCCCCATATCAACTCTACCGGAAAGTGGATGAATGACTGTAGGCCACTCATATGACTTTATTGGGTAATATACCCACGAGATGGACGAAATGGATTTTGATAGCGGCTGAGGTAACATCACGGGTTTTTTGGTGGTTTTTTTTTTTTTGAAAATGTCCAAAAGGGTGAAATACTTCATTACACAGATATGAAAGATATTATTTCCTGGCAAAGTAGGTGCGCCAATCATTAATATGGCCCCACCTAATGGCGAAGGTTTGTACCATGATATCGAGGTGCTCTCTTTTCCATTCCTATGTAGTCTTTTGCGTCTCGTAGAAACTGATCCGATGACTAAGTATTGCTTCCCGTAATACAAGAAGGTCCTGCGTTGCATAAAACATTGTTCAGTATTGACGATTAATATTGGCTTGCCACATACAAACAAACACCTAGAATCGATGGCCAAGACAGTCAACGACATGAGGAAAACCAGCAACTTGAAAAGTGTTGACAAGATGAAATATCTGTTTCTCGCCGTTGAGAAGGCCCGCAGAGTACGATACCGCTGCATTTTTGAAACTTCAGCTCCGAAATTTATCAGACAGTAAGCGCTTTCGCGTTGTCACCACTTTCCCAGGATTCCGCAGCGGCCACCCGACACCGTGCGTATACAAGTGCCTTGATGGGCGGAGTGAAATTTCAATGACCATATTCAGTGCATTTTCCGTGGAATAATTAGTGTGTGTTTCGGCAGTATGGTACGGCATCGAGCTTCTAAAAACCAGTGCCAATTTCTAGATGCTCGGCAGACCTTGGGACACAACTTTTGGATTTTCCTTTTGTCAAACATTGGCTGGACACAGCCAAGCTAGGTATTAAGGTCCTCCGGATTTCTTTCTATTTCTTCCTCCATTCTTCTTCTTCTGGTTTTTGTTTATTGTTCTTCTTCTCTCTCCCTCTCTTATTTTTTGGGGGGGGGGGGTTCGGTTGTGCGCGGTTTTTTCCGCGCAGTTTCCGGCCGGTCCATTGCTTTTCCAGCCATATCTTCAGAAGCTTATCTCCAAGGCCGTTTAGCCGTCCTGTCTTGCTTCAGTCGCCACGTACTATTCCTCCTTGTTCTGATTATGCACTGGCCATCGCGATTCGCTCATGTTTTGAAGCAGATTTGGAGAGTGTGATTGATGTTGTCGAGGAGAATTGTATTTACTCTAGACTGAGTACGACAGACAGCAGACCCAAGTATCTAAAGACAACCCTGGCTCAGCAGGCCTTGCTCGGCCACCAGGCCCGCAGGACATGGAAGAATTAGTCAGGGCTCTGGTGTTAGTGGCTGCACCTCGAATTTGTCGGCCTCCACAGGCGACTACTTCACACGGTTATGCGATCAGTGGGGACATCCAAGGCATCATAGGATCGAATTATGCTATGGAGTGTCCAGAGCGATCATAATTTCAGAGTATCTTGATGGCAATGGGACTGACTCTCTTTTGCCGTAGAGATCCCTGGGCTATGACTGGCACGTCAGTGCTCCACCGCTTCTCCCATTACACATCTGCGATCAATGGTGATCTTTTTCTGAGGAAAAGGCAGAGCATTTTGAGCGTAGCACGGGCATAAACGGTATTGTAATTCTTTTCAAGGCACAACAGAAAAGAGAATGAGAGCATTAGCCGTTGCGATCTCAGACTCAAGTGGTACTTTTGCTTGACACCATTTGGCTCATGAGAAGAGAAAAGGGGAAAACCCCATGCTGATCCCCCAAGATTGGGGAAGAGGGGAGGAAAAAAAAAGGAGGAAGGGAAAAAGAGAGAGGGAAAAAAACACCCCCAAAAAAAAACCGAAGAAATCACACACCCCCCCCAAAAAAAAACACTCCAAATTCGTCTTCACTCAACTAAACCAATCAAGAAGAAATTAATTAGATAATAATTTCAGTTCCCAGTATTTCGAAACTATAAACTTAATGGAGCTGCTCGTATTATTGGTGCTGGCAGACTTGTTTGTATATCAAGATGGGCATTTGCGAAAGGTCTGCTAAGTAGATTTTGGCTTGTTCTGAGCCCGAGCCTGCAACGGACACAGGAAAGAAATTGACACCGGAAAAAAAAAAAGAAGCAAAACAAAAGGGCGCGGGGCGTTCCATGCTTGGAGAAAATCAACGCAAACTCGTATCAAACGGTAGCTTTAGCTTCTAACATTTTTTTTTTTTAAAAAAAAAGAAAAATGCAAATGTTTCGTAACGTTAGGTATTTTCGGTGCTTGCAAACTCGTCTAACCGTCAAAAATCTGTTCTTACGAAGAGTTTTGCGCCCAACAGGCCCGGACAAAAGCCCTGACAATGCAGCCGGCAGTGACTACCTTAAGCCCGTAGAACGGTTCCGTGCCAGAGTTCGCGGGGTTGGGGGTGGAATCACTCTGCTGTACCACAGCTATCTGAAGGGCGCATGATTTCCATACTATTCCCTCACAGGTCTGGGCACAAAGACTCCGGCCAGCTTTCAACCGCAATTGGAAACACGAGACCCTATTCATCTACGTGCACCAGTGACTCCTGGTATCTTCGAAGCATTTGGTATAGCCAAGCAGCCGAGTGTGAGAATCATGTCATAGTCTCTGTAGGTACTGTAGCAAATACGTGGTAGATTCGGCTGACGAGCCCCCGGCCTCGGTTGACTGCCCCAAATGGTCCCTTCTCCTTTGACATTAACCTCACTAGAACATGGGTCACGATGGGATCGCGAAGAAAATGCGCTGCAGGAGACGATTGGCGAGGTCCAGCACCAATTCTAGATGCGGGCGGGTGTTCAGTAGGCTAGGGGTCGCCGTCTCTATTATTACTATGGCATCTCTAATCTGCAGGTGAAGGAAAATACTACCTGGCCTTGGACAGGCCGGGCAGATAATCTGAGGTCAAGTCAGGGCTGCGACGTAACGAGCACCTCCAACCGCCGAGCCCTCTCCTCGTCTTCCTCCCCCCGAGCCTTCCTAATCAATCTCCTCATTCCCAGCAATTCAGGCAGTAAGAACCATAAGGTTCATACAGGGCTTCTTGTCAATTTCATGTTTCAAAAAAGGAAAGTATTTTTCTTTTTGTTCACCATTTTTATGTAGCTAATATACGTGGTAAACATACAAAACGGCTGGAGGAGACTATCTAGATAGCATACATTGTCAGAGACCGCGGAACATACGGTCGACTGTCCCGCGGTAGCCTCGTTGCCCTCCCTCCTTCTGTATCTACACACGACAATGGCAAAGCTAAGGCAAAAACACACCCTCTGCAGAGAGCAGAGTGACCACAGTCATTTTCGAGATAAAGAAAGGTCGTAGAGTCATGGCCCCTAATAGGGCTGGTCCCAAAGTTCAAATAGTAACGCCAAAGAAAGGTGGGTTGGAGTGGGCAATGAGGTGAGGTCGGGGGGGGGGGATGGCGGGGTGGAAATCGTGGGCTGACACCGTCATCGTGCCTTGAGAGTTGTTGTCGCCCCAAGAGTAGGTGACCTGACACGGTATTTGCAGCTCCATCCCCGCTGCACTGTATGAGTCGCGTTTTGATGACGACGAGACGGCCAGAAATCCACGAGACAGGTTCATGATGGTGTAGTGGAATGAAATGTGGTGTGGCGCCGGGGGGGGGAGGAGAGACAAGGAAAGCAACAAATGAAAAAAAGACAAAACACACTTTTCAAGCCTGCAGGTCCCTTTCCACTGCAGGCGTATTCCAATTCGTTCCGATGAACGTCTCATCCAGCACCGTCTCCAAATGAAAGTCTGTCTGGTGATCCAGACGTGTGGGTGACAAATATACTGTAGACTCTTCCAGGAACGCAGATAATGCTGTAACATGTGGCCCCATTGCCACGTCCCCTATGCCTCTGTCTCTGGCGAGGAAGTTGTAGAATGGCAAGAAGTATTTAGCCCTGAGCGACCACGGGCCCCGGGTGGGGGTTGTTAGCAGCAGCGTTGGCAGCAGCAGCGTTGGCAATGGCAGTGTGGACAATAGCAGCACGGACAGCCACAGTGGCCCTGACGGCCTGTCTCCACCTCGACACAATTTCAAGCTCAACCAAGGCGCGTTGGAGCTCAGGCAGCCTGACGTGCATGCCCCAGTGGATGATGTGGTTCATATATCTGCGGAGTCGCAGGTAATCATCACGGTCTTGGAGATCAAAATAGCCGAGGATCGATGTATGGATGGTATTGTCACCACCGTACCATGCGACGTAGAGCCGGGCCGATGTAGTACTCACGGCAACCATGAAGATACCCTGGCTGACGGGTGGGGTTCTGTAGATGGCCCACCTGGCCAGCAGGTCATTGAGGCGGGCGACCATCTTCGCAAAGGGCGCCGAGTTCTCGAAGCATCGCGCCACGGGTCCTTCTAGGCTCGCAGATAAGTCTGGGGTCTCTGCAAACTCGACGAGGAGGAACGGGTACAGCATCCTTGAGTAGAACGGCAGCGCCCTAGCCTCGTTGTCCATAAAGTGTGTGTGCGTGTGAGAAAACTCCCTGCGGTCATATCCGTACCATATGCGGGGACCCGGATACGTGGAGGGCCTGTCGGCGCGACCCACGACGTCTCCAGGCTGGGGCTCAGGGA
This sequence comes from Cryphonectria naterciae, assembly GCA_014850475.1. Taxonomy (NCBI): domain Eukaryota; kingdom Fungi; phylum Ascomycota; class Sordariomycetes; order Diaporthales; family Cryphonectriaceae; genus Cryphonectria; species Cryphonectria naterciae. The sequence continues at coordinate 3,127 of JACWST010000386.1, read as the reverse complement.
ACAAACTGAGCTGGAAGTACTGCATAACGACGCGTGGTCCTCCGGGACCTCCCCGTGACAGATGTTCCAGCATGTCACGGCCACGTGCAGCATTCCCTAAGCATCTCGGGGAAGGGCGGTGGTCAATGCCCTGCGAGATGAATGCGACTGCGGCACGAATATCCTGAGGATATGGGCTATTGAGATGCCATTCGAAGCTCCAGCGGGCCGGCAGCTGCTGCCTCCGACGAGGATTCGTGTCTGCACCCAGATCGATCCTATGAAAAACTAACAAGCCCGCCTGAGGCGGAAGCACGAGCACCGGGTTAATGTAGAAACCCCACGGCAGAGGGGTGCCCGGGGCCACATCTTGGATGGCATTATGGACGATATTGTAGATGACATTGGTGTTGATATAGTTGTTGATATCGTTGTCATCATTGTTTTCATCATTGTTGTCGATGTTGTTGTTGGCGTTGTTGCCGACATTGTTGCCGACATTGTTGTTGACGTTGTTGTTGGCGTTGTTGTTGACGTTGTTGTTGGCGTTGTTGCCGACATTGTTGCCGACATTGTTGTTGACGTTGTTGTCGATGTTGTTGTTGGCGTTGTTGCCGACATTGTTGCCGACATTGTTGTTGACGTTGTTGTTGGCGTTGTTGTTGACGTTGTTGTTGGCGTTGTTGTTGGCGTTGTTGTTGGCGTTGTTGTTGACGTTGTTGTTGGCGTTGTTGGCGACGTTGTTGGCGACGTTGTTGGCGACGTTGTTGTTGACGTTATTGCCGACATTCTTGTTTACGTTGTTCTTGCTAGTATTGGCCACATTGTTATCGTCGACACCATTGTCGACCGCGTCATCGTCTGAGGTGGAGACGTGTGGCCCGTGAAGTTGGCCGTCCGACCTGCATTGTTCTGCCCGGTATGTGTCGCCAGACGCGCCCAGCTCGGGCGCGCTGCGAACAACTCTTGGGACCAAGCCAAGAGGGCCATTGGTATGAGTGAGATTCGTGAAGTCGTCGAGGAACGACGGGGAGGCCTTCTCAGGGTGGATAGGGGTCGGGTGGTGCAGGGTGGTTGTCTGCATCACTTTGGTCAGCGGTCTGGGCTCTGTCAAGGTGCTGGAAAGTTTCCATTACATACCTTCTGGTGTGCCGCCGGCTCGGCTGCCATCTCCTGTTTGACGCCGTGCTGTTGATCGTCCGTCTGTGCCAGCTGCGGTCGCTTGACAGGCAACTGGTCATCCTCGGGGTTTTCGGAGAGACGTCTCTTGCTTGGCCGCGCTGACGCCTCTGGGATAGGTTCTCCACCGGCCAGACTACCGTTCGCAAATGCCTGCTGCTGAGACTCTGTGTGTGACCAGTGAGTATCTTGTATGTAAGTCGTTTCCTTCAGATAGCTAGCAGCACACATACCTTCTTCGTGTTGGCCTGCAAATTTCCCCTGCATCTCGTGCCCACTGGCAGTAGAACCCCCGCCGTTGTCAACGGCGGAGGCACGCCCCTTCCTAATTGGAAGGCAGCTGGCAACCTTGGAGTTCTGCGTATTCATCGCGACGAAGTCCACCGTAAAAGAGAGAGAGAGAGAGAGAGAGAGTGTGTGTGTGTGTGTGTAGAGTGTTGTGTCTGTTTGTGGCCTCTGTGTGAAGTTATGTCTCTGTATCTTCTCTTCTGTTTTCTCTGGTGGCTGTTTCTTCTTCTTCTTCTTCTTTTTTTTTTCTTTTTTTTTTCTCTCTTTCGTTTGTTCGTGTGCTTGTGCGTATGTGTGTTGGGGGTGTTGGGGGGGGGGCGGGGTGGGGAGAGGTAAGTGTGCTGCAAAGGAAGCAAGATTTGATCAAGTGATCCAGCTGGGGGACAGAGACGTGTTGCTTGTCAGAAAGGAAAGTCTCTGGAGAGAATAAACAGCTGGAGAATAGGGTCTTGGTGCTTCTTATAGTTTGTTGTGTTGGGAGAAAACGGAGCTCTTGGGGACAGAGAAGAAGAAAAAGGGGTGGGATGGCCGGGATCAACCTGCTGTATCATAACGGGTGAGAAAAAGAGGCAAGGGGCAATATGGATGGTATGTCTGAATGTATTGCAGTGCAGCGGTAGCTGTGGTGTAACCAGTCTCCAACAAGCGTGGCATCACCACTCATGCCGTCCGGTCCAACGAAATAACTGGGACCACGGCTGGATAGACAGACACACCCCTCCACTCCGCATGCATGTTCCCCGTTTTTTTTCAGCCTCGTCTTCTAGCAGAACAAAGGAGAGAGGGGTGTGAGCGAAAGAGAAGAAGAGAAAACCAAGAAAAAAAAAAGCCCACATGAAAAGCAACAAGGACAGGGTAGGACGGTCGGTGTCTGCTCCGACAAGGACAACTTTTGATCAGCTCCTGCTTCGTGATTGGTGAGGCCATGCAGAAGATAGCCAGCGGGTGAAGTGGACGGAAGTGAAATGAGTATGCTCGCCTCACCTGCAGCTACCCGTGGCACGGTGTGCCTGATCATCGCCACTCACCTCCCAGGTCGGCCGCATCCTATGTCTCCGGGTGTGTCCGGCATCGGCAAGGGTAATGGTCGAAAGCAGGCTGCCCACTTCTCCTCCTCCTCTTCCTCCTCCTCCTCTCTCGCCACCTCAGATGCACGTAGCCCCGTGCCGGCGTCAGCAGCGCATTGGCGAAGGTCAGCTCCGTCTCCTGCTCTTGCGATGCGACACTCCGGCAGCATTTGAAACGCCCTTCCATGAGGTGGGATGGTCACGGGGGTCGCCGAGACGCCTGCCATTCCGCCTGATTAATTCCAAAAGAGGCCAGCGGCCTGCTTCGCATATGCTGTGCAATCTCACGCTGCAGGTTTGCAGAAAAACTCTGCATGCCACACCCAATAGACTTGCAGCAATAAGGAGGGGTTCGAAAATCAAAAGCAACTCGCGCTGGTGTATGCCGCATCCCGAAGCGTCCGTGCTGCTCATTACCACTCTTGGAGGGTATGAGTCACCTGCAATCATACGTTAGCAATCAATATTTTTCTCGTTGCTTTTCTTGCAATCTATCTCGCCCAAAAAAAAAAAAAAAAAAAAAAAAGGGGGGGGGGGGGGGGGGGGGGGGGGGGGGGGGCGAATACGTACCCTGCCGTTTTAAGCATGCTCGACTTACTCACACCCTCCCCGAG
>JACWST010000385.1:2535-21719 GCA_014850475.1 Cryphonectria naterciae | reverse complement strand
TTGGGGGGGTTATAGCAGATGGTTGGGGCATCCCTCAGACTGTCAGATGTTATTGCTTTGTCGGAATAGCTATCTTTTGGAACAAAAGTTTTTGTTTGTAACCACTGTTTCCTGATATTTTATAGCCTGGCAAGCGCTAATTATGCAAAGCTAAAAGGAATGACCACTCCCACCTGGCTGGAAATGGCTAAGGCTTATCTAGCAGTTGGACTCACACACTAATTATCGGTCGTATCAATTAATGAAACAAATTTTTTATTTTTTATTTTCCCCTTCAAGAAGCTGATTATTTGAAAGCATTTCTCTTGGCGATGCTGCTAGTTCTCAGAGTTAATTACCCGAGTAAACCTTCCTGAAACACAAATGATTGTTCTTCGTCTTTCGCAGTATTCATCTCCTGCTCCTCATTCCCTGAATAAGGATCCAAAGGTTGATGGACTGACACTCTGGATCGGACCATTTCCCTCCTCGCAGGCCTTTCTTGCATTGCTTGTTTATGGGGTACAACTTTTGCAATTGTGAAGCTTGTCGTTGCTAGGGCTGTAGCAGTTGACGTATGCATCGGTGTTCCTTTGGATCACGGCGTACGAGAAGGCCACGTCGTCAGTGGCTCGAGGGAATTCAGGCCGGGTTCACCTAGTCGAGAAGCCACCTCACGGAGGTGACATGATGAGCGCCGGCACTGACCAGCTGGTCTTCGACCTCTCCCAGGTCCGGAGCATGGAGAGCAGCAACAGTATAAATAACCTGCGACTTGATCCGATGAGCGTTCGGGAACAAGATGGCATTATTGAGACGGAAGATCAGCATATTGCACCAGAACTAGGGCGCCGTCGCACAGAAAGAACGGACGTCCCAGCAATGGGCAAGAGCTCGTGCAACCCAAGCATGCCTGTGTAAACAACGACAGGAAACGAAGGCCACACGGGCACAAGAGCAGGGTGAAAAACCCGCCTTAGACCTATCCAGAGGGTTCAAAATTGAGAAAAGAAGGGAAGATATCCTATTTGTTGCAAAATTCAAAGTGGATAATATTCTTATAATTGTATGACGACCCGAGACCCATTTCACTTGAGGACCACTGCACTAGCCACCACAATAATATTTCTTGAAGGCAGGACCTCTGATAAAAGCTAGAGAACCCTCCGTCTCTATCCCGTTCCCCGTTTCCAGTTTCCCGGCTCCCATCTCTTATACTCAACAGCATGCAGTGACCAGGAAACCAGCTCCTTTTTTCTATTTCTCGTTTTCTATTTCTCGGCAGCAGGCGATGATCACTCTAAGAGAGCGAAGGTGAGAACGGAAAGAAAGGAAAAGGAAAAAGGAGAGAAAAGAAAGGTGCACAGCGCCCGCCATGTAAGAGGAAAAAGGAGAGGAAAGAAGACCAAAAAAAGGAATGGTCCCGGAGAGGATCGAACTCGCGACCTTCGCATCACACAAGGTCCGAAGCTGTCTTGAAGGAATTTTCTAGAGTTAAGGATACTGTAAATTGGAATCGCATTTTGAAAACGAGGCTATCCATAGCATTCGGTACCTGGCGGTACATTATAGCTCTGGGGCAGGCCGCCTTTATATATGGGCTTAGCTTGCGGATCCCTGGAGTTGAGACTCGCTATGAACCAATTATCGAAAAGAATATCCCTATCGCTATACTATATTTTTATTACATACTTAAGTAGTTAGTATAGTTGCTACAGGTCATGACCCAGCGCCTGTTGCTAGGGAGCAATTCTCCTGGATCCGAGTTACAGTCTGATTATTTTTGCTATTTTCTATTTCCGGTTTCCTGTTTTTCCCACCGTCTTATACCACCACCTTCTCGACTCATTGCTCCTTTTCCCGTTTCCCTTGGCCTGTTTGCTATTATCCTTTTTTTTTTCTTCAATACTTCTCTCCCGAGCCCTCCCTGCTATCGCGATGGATCTCTCTAGCTGTGGAATATACGTGGTGTTAAGGGGCCTAGAATAGCTTAGCGCAGATATAGGGTATTGGCACCCTTTGTCCCTTTTCGTACGTGTGCCAACGACGAGAAGAAACTAACAGTCTGGCTTATATCGGAAACACGCAGTGAACAAGATAATGATTATTCGCTTTTGGGGCTACTATATCTTGGTGTTATGAGCCAACAGGGAGTGGAGATTAAGCCAGCCTAAGCAGCAAGAACAGGATATTCGATAAAGCTAGATGGATATTGAGATAGATAGCGATATGGCCCGTCTACCCTTATGACTTCTTCATCGGGCTCTTCCTCTTCTTGGCTGGCCCTGGTCTCAAGAATGAAACATCCGAAACAGCTGCCTGGCCAGCAGCGGCCTGGTCGTCCTCGCTCACAGCAATCGACGATGCGGAGCCTGCCTCTACGAGTCCCAACCGGCTATCAAGGCCCTGAGAGAGGCAGATCGGCTCGGAGGTCGCCGGGTTGTCATCAAGGTTTAGCTCTGATGGCAGCTGATCGATAGCGGAGCAGATTCGCTTGAAATGGTCTGGCATCCAAGTGAGATAAACACTCTTGTTAAAGCGATATGCAGTCCATTTTTCTTTGCCGTCGAGTGCTTGAAAGGAGAACTCATGAATCGGATGGCGATAGTAGTTGGTTTTCTCCCCATCACAAAGCACCGGGTAGTGGCCATAGATGCGTACCGATCGGTGGTCGTGTGAAATGGAGAAAGCAAGGATCTGCCGGTCGATCTCGTTCTCTCGCTTGACAAGACGGAAGAGCTCGACAATAGCCCGTACTGCAAGAGTCCCACTGTGAGCATTCTGGCGGTCTGCGATATCTAGCGCTGCAGCTCCGCACTTCACCTCGCAAGTAAGAAAGGGGAAGTAAATATAGTATATGCCCATAAAGAAAGAGAGATCGCTGTTATAGACTTTGCCGATAAATGGCTCTAGCTTTGCAAGCTGTGCCTCGGTAAACGATTCGCGCCGAAATCCCACAGAGTAGTCTGGCTGCGGACGAATTCCGGTCAAGGGGATCGCATTGTTCCATCCCTCGTTTATACTCTCAATCAAGCACTTGAGGACAGCGAGACCTCGTACAGCAAGCAGTTCTGCCGAGGGGACGATCCATGGTGTGATGTCCCGAAGTACTCTTGCCTCGTTCCTGTCCTCCACACCTTGACATACTGTCTTGAATAAGTCGTCTTGAAATAGCGACTCGGTCGGGACCGTTTGCTCGGATGTGAGCAGGGCCATGTAGGTAGCCTTGCTCTCCATTGCAATCCCCTTGTCGGGCTCATCATTCATGAAACTGCCCTTGGCTGCAAGCACTACTTTGTATCGCGAGTCTCGATACGGGGCACTTTTTTCCTCGCGTGGTCTCTGGTCGCTCGGTGTGATAGACGACGAGGAAGAGTTCGCTCGCTTACGCCCACTAGCGAGGGCGGACGAAGATCGCTTTCGTGCAAGTAAGCGCTCCATTCCGGGGTCGAAGAGATAACGTGGCCAGCGTCCTTCTCTTCTCCAAAACTCTATTAGATTGCTGGAATGGGTCTTGTTTGGGAGAGCGTCGTTGTTTGGGAAAGTGTCGTTGTTTGGGAAAGTGTCGTTGTTTGGGAAAGAGTCGCTGTTTAGGAGAGCGTCGTTGTCTGAGGGGGCATCGTTATTTGGAGGGGTTTCGTTGTATGCGGGGGCGTTGTTATCTGCGAGGGCACTGTGGTCTGCGGTGATGTTGTTGAACGTCTCGGTGACAGTGGGTCTCGATGTCTGTCGTCGCTTCGGAGGCGGCGGTGGGTTGGGAGCAAGTTCGGGTGTATTATGGATGCTTCGCTTTCGGCCTTTGCGCTGGAGGGTAGCAGATTCTGTCGATTCCTTGTGCTGTATCGTATGACGTTGGCGCTTGCGCGCTGGAGCGTTCTGGTCTGTTGACTATCAGCTATGGTCTACCAGCGGACGCGTCGCAAGACATACGCTTCGACTCTGGATTGCGCCCTCTTTTGGCCGCTGCCTGGGCTCGCGTCTGGGCCATGGCGAGAAGACGAGGTGGAAGTCGAAGGGAGGTCGATGCATTTATGGGTGAACAGCGACCGAAATGTCGCGAAGGGGTAGATAAGGCTTTGCCATCGTGTGAACGTATTGTGGTTGTGTGTCTCGGCGCAATGGAAATGAGAAGAAATCAGAAGCTGGAGCTAAGATTTCGTCACAGCATCATGATCCCGGGGCCTGTTAGCGTAGCGTTCCTCCCGAGCCAACCGTTTTTCTGCGTTAGCTGAAGCAAGAAACGATGCTCCGCTAAAAAATAGCAGCTGCTTAAGAACTCAACTTTGGGCTGCAAAGAGAGATTGCACACGCGTCAACGCGAATTGTAAGGATGTTTGTTCATTCTAGAGCATCGGCCTCGTCGGACTTGCAACCCCGTGTCGCGGCATATTGTGATCTCGGCTCCACTGCATCGCTCCATCTACAACTAAGCCTTACTACTAAATACTTGTTCTCCGTTGTTCCCGTCCATGTGTTTAGATGGTTCCCGAGGCTTAACGTTATCGCCGCTCTCAATACTCTCTTGTAAGTCTTCATCCACCCAACCATCCGACCAACCTCCACTAACATCTATAAGCTATGCATTATCGTTCAAGTCGATGATAATATTGCTCGGCTTTGCATCGCCCCAGACTACTCCGTTATTGTGAAGGGTTTGGACTATCTCCTTGATCTGGCGTGCCCACTTCTCGCAGAGTTCCTGTGGATTATCGAGATCAAGATCCCGAAGATTGTACTTGGCAGGCACCCACTCCTGCAAAAGCCCCAGGATAACTTTATTCTCTGGATGCTCGATATACCCTTTGAGCGCTGGGATCTGAAAAGCAGTTGTATTATTTGCTAGTCTTGTAAGACTTTCTGCAGCTAATCGATTTCTTGCTCGAGACTCGGATTCTACCGCCAATTTTCTTTTCGGCTTTATGGAAGAGTTCTTGGCCTTGATTATCGACTGCAAAGCTTCAGACATATAGCGTGTATATGAATTTATCTGTGTTAATTATCACGAATCTGCAACATGCCCTCTGGGACTGTTCGGCTGGATGGAATGGCTGATATTCAGGTTTTCCCCATGCCACCATCGCAGCCTTGGGTCTCCCGCCGCCTTGCGCAGTATCCAACAGCTGGATAAATCGCATCGATATATCCGCCTGCGTCTGCAGAGAGCGTGGGACCTCTATCGAAGCTAGCGGTGGTCGCTATCCCTTTTCTGCTGGCTCGGCGGCATCCAGCTTGCCGCCTGATATCCCATGCACAGGGAGTAGTTCTGAAGATTGTGCTCCGCGTCTCGCGACAGGCTATCCACGAAGAGCAATACTCTCTATTTAGTGCTAGCGCTGCAAAAGAAAAGGAAAGAAGAAAAAATAGCTAGCTAAGCCAGCCGGGCGAAACTATTTACACTCCAGCCTAGCTGGGTGCTTGCCTGAAGTGCACAGGCTACCAGCCGTTGCTCATAACAGCTAACTCGAGTGGGCTGCAAGCATAGGAGGCTAGAAATCCCTCCTATAGCTTAAACCTCGCCTGTCTTTAATTTCCACAAAATAGTCCTCATCATCCTTAATAGACATCATGCCAAGCACCGGTTTTCCAATATCTCCCTATGGGTATTTAGGATTTCCAACGATCACGATATCGAACCGCCGCAATAATATCGCGACAAACAAAAACGCGACATGTCTTGCGACGTATCTTCCAGAGCATAGGGACTTCCCGCCGCCAAAGGGCCGCCAACTGGGACTCTGCGTTAGGTTTTTCGTATTCTCCGCGAACCGGTCCGGCTTGAAAATATCAACATCGGCACCCCATACGTTTGTATCGAAATGGAGGACCCGGTTCGGCATCATGATACGGTAGCCTTTCCGGAGTAGTTTGCCCCCGATCACGGTGTCCTTCTTGATAGCCCGAGCGAAGGTAGCGTGAGAGTACATGCGCAGGGTCTCATGCCAGATATCCGTAAGGCGAGAGCAATCCTCGAATAGATGCGAGGGATTGACGAGCTTGTCTCCTTGGAAAGCCGCTGAGGTTTCTTTACGAAGGACATCTATCTGGGAAGGATTGTGTACAAGGTAGCTTATAATCCTGAATTAAATATTAGCGACTTTCCGAAACCATTCTGGCCGGTACTGAAGAGTATAAACGGAGTTAAGTGAAATGTCGCATGAGTCTGGAGGTAATTAAAGTGGAAACAGCCGTGTTCATCAGAGAAGCTTTGTGGCTGTAGACTCCACCGGCATACAATGATGCAATCATAAGCAATGAGCCCCCAGAGACACAGCTGTAGGGGTTTTCATAGACGCATTATGATGGATGGCCATGCAGGAATGATACTCACCAGAATGCCGTCTTGCGAGAGTTGGTATTAATGCTTGGAAAAGGTTAGTAGGGTCTTCAGAGCTTTCATTGAATCGACAAGTGTGAATAGTCAATACTTACCCCCAGAAGATGTTAAAGAATAGAATAGCTATGTCATGATCGGAGATGCCAATAGCTCGGAACTCGTTCTCCTCGATCTCAATTTGAGACACGGCTTTTCGCTGTTCTTGGGGAATCTGAAGATATTTTTGCAAGCTCCCTGCATCCTCCTCATAGCTGCTGTAAGCTCGGTGGTTAAGAAGCTTGGATACTGGTACAGTATCTGCCAGCATAGGTCGTCGAACTTCAGGAACGAGAGAGGGTAATGCGGCTCAATTTGCCCCAGGGCATCGCCAAAATAGACATCTCCCGCCGCCCGTACTTGGACTTCTGAACAGAACTGCCAGAGAGGCACCTGGAGTGAATCGGAACCGGGATGCGCTTCGGCGGAATAGTGCGCACAAAGTGTTTGCAGTGCGGGAAGGCGGAAGTGCGACTCATACCAGTCCACGAACCGGCTGTCGAGGAGGTCGAGATTCCCTCCTGGATATCCCTGATGGACATTAATTTGCCGGACTAGCATGGCCATGGGCTCACCATTCGGATTCGGGAAGCCAGCTTTCTCCTTGGCCAGGGGCGTGTAGACAGCTTTGATCCCGGCCTCGCTCATGCCCGACTGATTTAGGATAGTAATCACAAACTCTTCGAAGGTCAAGCTTTGTGTACTCTTGTGCACCTAAAAACGATGGACGCTTGTTTAGAATACGCTGAATATCACCTTATTCGTATCTGGGGCATCATACCTCGGCAACATATTTTGGGTCTGTCACAATATAGATGGTGTTGCCAAACAAAGTCAGAGCATATGGAGCTCTATCACCATTGAAGAATTTGCTGTGCGGTGTTATTCGAAGAAACATGACTTAGGAGAAGTCAAAGGATAATATTCTGGGACATGCTCACTTTGCTCTGCGTAAGACCGCTGGAGAGTTCTTGAAGAACCCAATTCCATGGCCTTTGGTCAAATGGTTCAGAAATCATATCGCACTCGAGATATGACACTATGAGTTCCTTTGGACATACCAAGAACTATCATATCGTAAGCCACAGCTATACTAGTGATCGCTTCGTTCAGGATAGGTTAACACTTACGTGGGACATAATAGGGAAACTCCCTGGGAGCATCGGGCTGGACACGTGGACAGACGGTGAATCTCCAACATTGCCAACATATCCATATGCTTAACAAGAACATCACAGCTTGTAATGACGCAGCATGGTTTGAGAATTTCGATGGTAGGGATTGGGCGGTTGTCGGGATGTTTCCCAAAACTGCCTCGCTGAGGAATAACATAGCGTACGTCAAAGGGAGGAAACACGAAGACAATAAAATAGGATGCTTTATAAGTTGCAATGCTCCTATTCCAACCTTAGAAGAAGAGTTGCACGAACTGTAACCACTGCTTTGCGTTCTCGTTATCAAGAGCGCAGTTTTCCTTGAAATGAGTCGTTCGATCAAGTGCTCCATGCGCTATCCACCCCGAGTATAGCCAAGACGTACCAGGTACCCCCAAGTCTGACAGTTCTATGGGCATTCAGTGACCTCCATCTAAACCGCCCCCACCTAAACCGCCCCCAACCGATTCACTAGACCTTGAACTTAGCGCCAAAGGCGGTCGAGAAGATGAATTTGCAGCTTACCTGCCCAACCAGGCCAACGTCCCATCGTGTATGAAAATTAAGTCCCTAAGACTGAAAAAATCTTGCTTTGTGTGGCAGCCTAGCTATATGAATGGCTGGGAACACCTCGTACATGCAGTGCTACACAATTCCCCATACGTTGACACTGCCTCACAACTACGTACCTGAGCAGTAGAGTACTTATGTACGGGCGCAGCGGCCCGCGCCCCACTGGTTCACCCAAGCAAGTACCCACTTAACACTTCCGCCTATTCGAGATTAGCGTGTTCATCTTCAACCAATGGCCCACTATCCTATCTAAAGAGCATGAGAAAGTACCGTTCTACACGATTTTGGTTTCTGCCCCTCTCCCACTCTCTCTTTACATTCGCAAACCACCCTCAACAGCTCGATGAGTACCTTCAAGGGCAATAACAGCAAGGGCACGATTCTCGTGACGGGCGCCAACGGCAGCCTCGGCAGCGCACTCGTATCCCAGATCGTATCGAAAGCCGAGCTCGCGTCCTACCATGGCATCTACACAGTCCGCAATGCTGAGTCGGCGCCCGCCCTGACAGCAGCTATCCAGGGTGGAGAGTTCACTCATTCGCACTCTCACGATGTCGTGTCCCTTGAGCTCACAAGCTTGGCCAGCGTCAGAGAGGCAGCCGCTACCATCAACAGGCGCGTCGCCGCGGGCGAAATTCCCCCGCTCCGCGCCTTGGTGCTCAACGCCGGCTACCTCGAGTTCCTCAAGCAAACATGGACCGACGATGGCTTCGACACGGCCTTTGCGTCCAATTATCTTGGCCACTGGCTGCTGACTCTCTTGCTGCTGCAGAGCATCGATCGTCAAACTGGGAGGATCGTGGTGGTTAGTAGCGAGTCTCACGACCCGCACAATCCAAAGAGCAAGTCTGCCTTCAGTGAACCAAAGTGGATGACGTTCATTGGGGACGATGGCAGTGAGACGATAGCACGAGGAACGTGGAGCACGTCTAAGGACGATCCATCCTATCGCTCGTTAGTATTGCATACGTGTTCCTACTTGCGAACCCCATTCTATTATCTTCCTGCAATCGCACATCCATCTGGCACGTAGATCGCAATTTACCCCATTGTAGCGAGTACTCAGCGAAGTTGAGTTTGCTGTCTCGCCATCTTTATACTGAATGATAGAAGTTTCATTGGCATGTTTCGGGAAGTCTCCTCGCTGACCTGGACATGTCACAGTGGCTTCCGCCGGTATGGTGCATCCAAATTCTGTCAGGCAATTATGATGTAGGCTTTTGGAAACTATACTCCTCTTCCATCTCGTTCCCCGCAACTTAAGTACAGACTGACCAAAACGACAGCCCCGAGCTTCAACGGCGGCTTGACATCGACCCCGTCCTATCCAAAGTCTGCATCTTAGGAATAGATCCGGGCTCCATAGCTACCAATCTGACCCGACGCGGGCCTTGGTTCATTAGGGTCCTCATGTTCAAGCTGATTATGCCCTGGCTGTCGCGCCTTATGACATGGCTTCAGCCGAACGGTCCAATTCGCATAATTGATGCGGGTACAAAGGACATTATTGCGGCCGCCTTGCGATCTGATGGGCCAGTTGGTGAATTTCCGAGAGCAATGTACTTTTATGGACCACGAGTTGAAGAGATGACAGCAGAAGCGAGAGATGTGAAGAAGGGGGAAAGGGTCTGGGTTGATACTGTGCGGTACACCCAGCTCAAGGAAGATGAGACAGTCCTCGTAAACTGGAGGTGAAAGGAGGGCGGTATTTACTAGTGGTCGCAGATAGCAAACTTCTATCTGTTTATTCTGTGTCAATATTTGGCTATAGTTGAATGAAGTTGATTGAAGGAAGCGGAGGAAGGCCGGGGTTCCCGGACAGAAGTACACGGTGATAGACCAGCCTTTAGTATGTCCTAGTTTCCCAACTTGCTTCGGCGGAGTGCCTAGGTTGTATACCTACATTTATTAACAACTTATGCACAGCTCCTGTTCTATATTTCGAGCCACTGACTTTTCTCGTAACATCAATACCTCTCGGGTCTGAGCTTTGACCACATATAGCAGGCTACGGACCTGCTAGATTGAGTAAGCTGTGAAGTCTCGCGTAATCACCCCCATTTCCAACTTTCCTTCTGTGCCTAGGTAGGAGGCGGCTCGCGTCTTTACAGCCTAGGGCCTTCAGATAGGAGTCACAAACGTTACAAAGTCATCGATCGGAAATGATAGTATGCTTATAGATGATGAATGCAAACCAAGTGCGTCGTATAGTTAACATGTCAATTCCCTGGATTTAATCAAACGACGGCTTTGCTTATTCATATTCTTGAGGTAATTTGATTGGAAAATGAGAATGAAACAGATCCATCCGACTCATTTTTTAGTTGCATATCATATTCCTTCCGCGGAAGTCCCTGGACAGGACTATTGCTTCAATCAAGCTTCTATCGGCCAGCAGACGTCTGAGCTTCTGATTCCTGCACAACCTGGACGCTTCGCCAAACTCCATGGGGCCCATGATGGTAGTTGGCTTCCATATCATAACTATTGGCTTTGACGGTGACTTTGGACTGGATGCCTGCAGCTTCCCTGAGTTCAATGTAGGGCCGCTCCTGCGGCATGGAACCAAATGTATGGATCGGCGGCTTTTTGTTCGAGCTACTGTCCTTGTACCAGCGTGATGGATCATCTCTGCCTGTCCCTAGAAGTCTAGACTGTAGCGACTTGGAAAAGGCAGATTCGCGAATTGTGGTCCTCAAGAAGGCTGCCGATGATGGCATTGCGCCCACTATGATGGCGATATTGTTCTCGATGAGGACGGGAATCCCTCTTCTGCTTCGATCAAACCTTCATCCCTTACCTTGGCCTCGTATCCCCTTTCTTTTCTATTTTTCTACAGCACACAGTTCATTGTCAGTCAGACCAACAACCTGTCACTTCATCCTGCGACTGAGCTTTCAGCAATGGAGTGCCCCAACAACACTCGAGAGTTGCCCTCGCATAACTGGTTGGAGCGAAAGAAAGCAGTCAGACGGTTACGTTTAGGTGTAGCAATTCGCGACCTCCATGTCCATGGATTTGTTTCCTCGACACGACTCCATCCCACGGCGCTCTCTAACATGCTTGCGATACCAAATCTGTTGACTAAAGTGTTCTCTCGCGGTTCAGCCGGGAAAGTGCACATTCTGAGCGGCATTAATGGCGCCATCAACAGTGGAGAAATGCTTCTCGTTCTCGGAAGACCTGGGAGCGGGTGCACGACGTTTCTGAAAGCCCTGGCTGGTGACACGCATGGCATAATCGTCAGTGATGATAGCCAAGTGAATTATGAGGGTGAGCAGGAACACAGATGCTCCTTTTCAGCTGCTCTAAGCTAACATCTTATTTGCAAAGGAATACCTTATGAACAAATGCATCGTGACTTCAAGGGAGAAAGCATATATCTTGCTGAGCTTGACGTGCATTTACCTGAATTAACACTTGGGCAAACACTCGCATTTGCCGTCGCTACTCGGGAGAGCGGACCACATCGGAAGGCAGTCTCGGAGAGTCTTGCCCTTGACATCGCTAGTATTTTCGGCCTGCGAAAGGCGTTTGACACGCGTATAGGTAACAGTATCATCCGCGGGGTTAGCGGTGGGGAGAGGAGAAGGACGAGTATTGCCGAAGCTATTGTGGGCGGAGCTCAGCTGCAGTGTTGGGATAACAGCACACGTGGCTTAGACAGCGCTACTGCGCAGCGTTTCATTGAACTGCTGCGGGAGTCAACGACGGCTCTAGAGACAACGGTGGCCATGACCTTGTACCAAGCGTCAGAAGTCATGTACAAGGTAAGTAGGCCTATTTGCCTGTCTTTAGACATTGAACCAGATATTGAGATTG
Source organism: Cryphonectria naterciae (assembly GCA_014850475.1). Classification (NCBI taxonomy): domain Eukaryota; kingdom Fungi; phylum Ascomycota; class Sordariomycetes; order Diaporthales; family Cryphonectriaceae; genus Cryphonectria; species Cryphonectria naterciae. The sequence continues at coordinate 9,821 of JACWST010000385.1, read as the reverse complement.
GTTTTTGTCATTCGCAGAATTTCGACAAAGTTATGCTCTTGTATCAGGGTCGCCAGATCTACTTCGGCCCTGTGAACACAGCTGCTGCCTATTTTACGGAACTTGGTTTTGAAAGGCCCAGGCGTGCCACAACTCCCGACTTCTTGACCTCGCTGACCAATCCTGCCGAACGCATAATCCGTCATGGCTATGAAGGTCGAGTGCCTAGAACGCCGGACCAATTCGCAGAGGCTTGGAATAGGAGCGAGCTGGCAAACTTGATGTTTGAGGAACTGGCATCTTTGGAACGAGCGCATCCAATTCACCGACAGACCAAGCTCCTAAGGGATGAAATGAAGTTACAGGATCATGACAAACTTGGGTGAGGAGAGTGTCCGAACTATGATTGACAGACTATTTCTAACTAAACTTGCTTTGAAGCTTGCGGGTTTCGACCTATGCAATTTCTGGCCGCCTACAAGTCCTCACCTGCCTTCAGCGAGCCTTCCAGAGGTTGCGCAACGATCCAGCTGGGCCGATCTCCTTTGCTGTAAGCAACGCAATTCTAGCTCTTATCCTCGCGAGCGTCTTCTTCAACCTCCCAGTAACGTCACAAAGCATGGACAGACGCGCAGTCCTCATCTTCTTCTCCACAATGCTGACCGCGGTTACTCCGGCTTTTGAGGTACGTGGACGCCTGCCAAGACAGGCCCAGCATGGATATCTATATGCATGCTTAAGAGACTACTGGGATATATATTCAGAATTCTCTCTTCTCTTGCGAGCAAGCACAATCTGATTGAAATTATAGACTAGAGAGCGCTAATAAGTAAGCAGAATAGAAGTACTCTTAATAGTTCGTGTAAATCGACATATCTGGTAGCGCTTTCGCAATAATATAGCATAGGCCTTTAGGACCTTGATGCAAAAATAGACCCCCTTCGTTTATGCATGGCCTAGTCAAGTCTTTCTAGAGTTGTTTGGGATCTTTTTCCATTAGCGCCCAGAAGCTACTTTTCTTTAGCTCAAGCTGGAGGAAGAAGCGCATAGCGAACAGAAGCTATATACCCATTCTGTACTTCCCTGATCTTGTTTCTTCTCTGCCTGATTTCTAGCATAACAAGCTGCTTATTATGCGGCTTATCCAGAAAGCTCTCGATCTTATCGGTATTGATATCCAGGAAAGAAGGAGGCATTGCGAGACTATGAAGAACTCCGAAACCAAGCACGAATGCTTGGAAAGCTAGGTCTGGCGAAGAAGAGCGAGATGTGAAAGAGCTAGGGCGAAGGAATAGCAGCGGGTGGGGGGGGGGGGCAGCGCCTCGCCTCGATTTTTTGAACTCGAGCCCAAACACCCCGATGCGGACTGTTGTTGCCTGAGCGAAGGTAGAGCGACTTGATATCGAGGGTCAGGCGGAACGAGGTACATTGTAACCTCTGGAGAGTACAGTACCACCCCTCGGCGCTTCCCGTTTTGCTTTTCCATCTCCCATTTCCCGCCGCTCTTTATCCGATAGCAGGCGACTGATCCATTGGCGCGTTCTCTGTTTCTTGTTTCCCGATCCTCAGAAACAGATAATGTGATCTATCAGGAGCAAGAAGTAGAAGAAAAAAAAAAGAATAAAGTAAAAGAAAAGAGACGGAAAGGGTGGGCGAGGTGGAAGAAGACGAGAGGCTCCGCTGGGAGCGCAGGCGCAAAAAAGAAGTGGTCCCGGAGAGGATCGAACTCGCGACCTTCGCATCACAGATATTTCCTCATTTGAGGAAGTATTAGTACGACGCTCTAACCAGCTGAGCTACGGGACCAGCTGATTAACTGTTGGAGGAAGTCCGTCAAAAATTTCATGATAAGGTGTGACTCATGAGCGGCTCGGTGGAGGGTGGATAACGTGGGTTTTCGGGGGGTCTGGGTGTGGGGCCGGGCGTACCCTGGTGCTGTGAAGAGAAGTTTGGGGTTTGGCCCGAGATGACAGGAATGTTCCCTTGCTCTCAAGGCGCGAGAAGGGAGTACACGATGGGTGAGTGAGTGAGTGGATCGATCCGGGGCTTCTTGATTTCGTTCGTTCTTACATTCCTTCCTTCCTTTTTTCCTTTGTTTCTAGAAAGGTGGGCTTATAATTGGATCCAAGAGAGGCAACTGGACAGCGGTTCATCGGGTTCCGATAATCCTTCTGCTGGTTCCTTCAGAGAAACTAGTGGTTGGCTGACCTTGTATTCTGCCCAGCTGATGGGTATATTTTAACGTTTTCCAGTCTCCTATGTACTGATCTTGTACTGACTTTGTACCGACTTTGTATCATGTTCATCGCACTGTAAAAAGTATAGGCTTTGTTATTGGGATGGGTATCGGATGGCGCCAGACTCGCATCTAGCACCAAGTCGGCATAGCTTCACTCGGCCAACGGCGCAAACTGCCGGCGCGGATCGGACGCGCTGATAGTACTCCGTACACACATCATCATCCGCAGCCCTCCTCTTTTTCTTATCCTTTTTTTATTTTATTTAGTTCCCTTGTTAGACCTATTTCCTCCAGCAAGCGCCAACAAGAAAAAGGCGTGGCTGTGCATCATTGTGGGCCAAGACCGATGATACAATTGTGCAATGTTACAGACGAGTTCTTGGCAGTTTGGCATTCTTTTTGGTTTTGATTGAGTGGGGCGCTTTAGGAGAGAGGGAGAAGAAAAAGGGAGCAGGGGAAAGGAGCAGAGAGGTAGGAAGACAAGGCAGGTATCGTGTGGATTCCCCATCTCATTTTCTTGGCTGCGATGATCAGATAAAGTTAAATTTTGCTCGAACAAGTACTTACTTTTATCGTTCTCCCCGCGCCTATGCCATCTAGGCATACACTCCCCCTCCCCCCACATCTCTCTCTTTCTTTCTTTCTTTCTCTCTCTCTCTCTCTCACTCTCGTCTGTGCCCCCTTCTGTAACGTCATGTCTCGGCTCTTGCTACCTTCCACCAAGTTCGTCAACATGTCTGGTGTTGCTGCTACTGCTGTTGTCACTCTGATGAAGAATTGAGTGTCTCACTCATTGCTAGGAACTACTCTAATCCATCTTGGAGAAAGGGATTTCTATTTCTTCCTCGTTTTGCTTTTCTCTCTCTTTCTCTTTCCTTACTTTGTCCCCAGGCAACAGCCCAGGGAGCGGTTGGTTCCATTCCCCGGGAACCTTGTCAGGCCTGTGCTCCCTCGAGCTGGGCAGCAGAAATTTGCGGTGCGACCATTGATTATATGATACCCGGAGTCCCTTGGTTCCAAGTGACACTGCGACTGAAAGGGGATACAGAGCGTTGTCTTATACGCTGTCATCGTAGGAAGGAGGAGGAAGAAGAGGAAGAAGAAGAGCATAGGAGGGGGTCGCGCATAAAATTGCATTGCAAGTCAGCGCCGAACCACACTGCTCCGAGCAGCCCCTTCAGGACGATGATGTTCTCTTCGAGTCTCGCCCCTTTGACATTGGTCCCTCTATTTCTCTGCGTATCGACAGTGCTGGCTCTGGACGGCTTCTCATCCACCTGCGCAAGTCAGTCAATCCTCTTTCTGATAAGCATACAAGTACTGAGTGTCATTCTGACTTTGTTTTTTTACTCCCCCTTCAAGATTACTACCTCGGGAATGGCGTCTCGGACGGGACCGGCGAGCTCTTCATCGAGGCATGGTGCCACGGCGGCATGATGTACGACGGGACTCCATATCCGCCGAGATGTACCCGGTTGGGCCTAGCACAGTGCTTCAAGAATGTGCGTTTCATTTTCTTTCACCTTTTGACGTTCACCTGGTGGTCTGTGTGTGTGGGGGGGGGGGGTAATTCAAGAGGCGAGAATGCAGCGAGCTGATGGTGTCTTGGGGTATCTCAGAACGACGGCGAACTCGAGGCCCTCGACCAAGACGGAGACTTCTCTTACCGCGACATCACCACTAGCTGCGACATCGAGAGCTGCGCGATGAGGGGCGACGCGTGGGATGGGCCGATCATGACATGCTACTGTCAGGATTCGAGTGGGCGTTGGAACCTTGCGAGCATCGATCTGGGTGAGTGCGCCCCCCACGCTGATTGTAGATCTCCTTTTCTTCTTGATTCTTCTTATTCTTTCCCCCCTGACGTGCTGCGGGGATTCGAGTATCTGCTAAGGAGAACTGCGCTATCCAGGTCAACACGTCGGTAATGTAGGTGGATACCTCATGTGTGGTGACACTCCGGGGGCGGACTCTTGCCTGGACCCGTGGGCACGAGCTTCAGAGGGCGAGCTGCGATGAGGCGGTCACGATGGCGAGGTAAAAGAAGAACTGAGCCGACATGCCGCTCTGCTGCTGGCTGACATGCAGTTGGCTTTGTCGAAACTTTTTTTTTCTTTTTTCTTCAACAACAGGCGGGTCCTCCTTCTGCTCATGATGCTAGGTGGTCCACCAAGGAGAGATCTGGACCCGTGGGGACTGGAAAATTGCTCAAAGAATTCCTCAGTTGCAGGATGGTGTCTGTCTTGTGGTTTTCTGAGTGTCAGAGCAACGCTGGGATGGAGGTTCCCCAGACCAGCTGGTGGCAAGCCTGTATGAAGGGCAGCGTTGTTGCCAAGGGGCATTGCAAGTTCTGCTACCTACTTTAAGTATGTAGGCTGCTACACAGGACAGAAAGAGGGACGATATTTTGTCCTCTGGGGTGGACTTACTCGTTCTTGTCACAAGCATCAACAGAAGATGATTACTCTCGAATCCACACACACACACACAAGATCTCCTCCAAAGGTGGTTCTATGGGAATTTTCATTGAAATGTCTTCCCCCCGTTCTTGTTCTTGACTTGAATAGAGATCCCTCATGTACAGATCCCGGTGCTCAGCTTCAGACACACCCACATCAACCCACGAGACCGAGGGTGTGCTGATGATTCTCACGGCCGGGCACAACTAGTGGTTCTTCTTCTTGGCCGCCTGGCTCTCGTCCTTGCGCCTCAGGAGCTCAGCCTCCTCGTCCTCGATGGCCTTGTCGATCTTGGCGCCCCTGGACGGCTCGTTCCCGTGCATCTTGGCCGGGGCGGTGGGGTCATGCTCGCCGGCGATCTGCTCGGCCGTCTTCTTCTTGCCGCTGCCCTCGTTGGGATCGTTCTGGTCGTGGGCGGCCGCGAGACGGTTGGCTATGCTGCGCTCGTCCTCTGTTTTTCCCCCGCGGGCATACAGTCAGCCCCCATGTGAGCTCGTCGTCGTGTAACATTGTATTTCAGTGTGCATGCATCTTACTCGAGTCATTGTCCTTGTGGGAGTGTTCCTTGCCCTCCTCGTATCGCTCGGCCTGGTCCTCTTGGTCCTGGGACGCAGGGGCGTTGCGCTGGTCGCCTGCCTCGTGGACGGCGGCGTTTCCGACACTGGAGCTTCCGGACATGTTGAGCGAGGAATACAGAGGGATGGATTGGTAGATAGTAGGTAGTATTGTTGACGAGAGAGATGAACAAGAAGATTGATGGGAGAATGACTGAGAGCGATGGTTATAGGTGGTGTAGTTGACTGCAGAGAAAGGAAGTAGGCAGCTCCTGCCCTTCGTATGAAACACACCCCGCGGCCCTCAAGGGAGGAAGGAACAGAGCGAGGTTCACTCATGATGTCATCTTTGTTGTGTACCGTGTACCACCAGCCAGACTACAAGGTCTTCTTTGGGCAAGACCGCCCTCTAGCTTCCGCGGCGACATGATGATGGCATCAGCGCTCGGGAGCCAATGGCGCTCCTCTTTAAATCCACGGCCACCCACCTCCTGGATGTTTCCTCGGTCCTCCTCCTCCTCAACTTGTTTGACTGGATAAGGTTGCTTTGCTTTGCCTTGCCAAAGTCTACGACAACAAAGGACATACATGTACAAGGAAGTCCACATTTCGAGTTTAAAAAATTCATAAATGATATTGTACTCCTCAGCCTGGGCAAGTTCCAACAAAAGCTAACCAAAGTGTGTCAAAATAACCCAGGGAAGGTAGGTACATGTGAAAAAGAAAAAGGAAGAAGACATCTCTTCGCGCTTCAAGAGAGGGAGGGTTTACAGGGCTTTTTGCTTCTTCTTCTTCTTCTTCTTTCCCTCCTGCGTATCCATGTTGTATGCATGCATACATACATACATACGCAGCCACCCCCCACCCCCCCTCTCTCTTCAGCCGATTGCCCCCTTCTTTACTCGTTGTCCTTGACGTCGATGATGGTGCTCTTGAACTTCCTGGCGGGGACCTTGCGGTTGAACAGGATGTCCAGCTCGCGGTAGGAGCGGTGCTTGAGCTCGGGGAGGAAGAAGTAGGCCATGACCCAGCAGACGACGGCGGTGCTGCCCCAGACGTAGCCGCACTTGCCGGCCAGGTTCCAGCCGGTGGAGTTGAGCATCTGGGAGGAGAGGAAGATCATGGGGATCTCGGCGACGTAGTAGGCGGCGCGGCCGACACCGGTGCTCAGGGCGCGGAGGCGGACGGAGGAGGTCTCGGCGATGATGGAGTAGCTGATGGGGCCCATGGTGCCGGCGAAGACGAAGGAGATGATGATGCCGAGCACGGCCTGGGCGTAGTTGGTCGCGTGGGTCTGCTTCACCGAGGCGCAGATGCCCAGGATGAAGAGGAAGGTGATGTTGGTGGCCGTGCCCCAGAGGTAGATGGTGCGGCGGCCGAACCAGCCCGACAGGAACCAGGAGCCCGCGTTGGCCACAAATTGGAGACACGAGTTGATCAGGTTCAGCTTGAAAGCAAAGTCGGATGATATGCCGGCCTCTGGAGAAAAAGAAGAAAATGGGCATGTCAGTCCCCTAGACTCAAGAGAGCGAGAGAGGGGGGGGGGGGGGGAGAAGGACTACTCACGCTCAAAGAAGAAAGTGGCCTGGTTGGCAATCAGGTTGCCGGCAAAGTTCTGCGAGGCATACATCAGGCAGGTGATGGTTGTCCGCCTCAGGTCGGTGCCCTTGAAGAGGTCGAGGAGGGTGGGGGCACCGCCCATCTTGACCTCGATCTCGATGGTCCGTTCGATCATGGCAAGCTGCTCATTTGCATTCTGTCTGGACTTGCGGCCGAGGCGCTCGACGGAGCGGAGGGCCTCCTGCTTGCGCCCGCGGCGCATCAGCCACCAGGGGGACTCGGGGGCGAGGAAAATGAGGATCAGGAGCGGAGTCTGGAGAGAGAGGAACACACACGAGGTCAGTTTATATTTTTTGTCTTGGGAGGAGAGGAAGGACGAGGGGGGAGAAGAAAAAGAATAAAAGAAAAGGGGGGGGGGGGGGGTGGAAAAAAAAAAAAAAAAAACCCCTCGACGGCCAGGGGGAAGCGCCTGGCGACCTGGAGCCGCGGCGGGCG